>PVKS010002168.1:5804-45533 GCA_004027875.1 Aplodontia rufa
CTTTAAAAAAAAAAAAAAAAGTCTAGGGCCCTTGCTTCCTTATACCTAATAGACCGATTCCAACACATTTCCAAATGCTACCTTGCATTCTGGATGGATTTGGCTTCAGGGAAATTGATAGGTTCAGAAAGTGACATGTGATAGGAAAGGGACCTGAATCACTTCATACCCCTTATGCATTATACAGAGTTACATAAGTGGTTAGAATATGGTAGGGCTGAGGAAATATGAGAACCTAAGGTTCTTTAGAGACAGAACCTAGTGGCTGGTTGTCTTTTGTTCATAAGATGATTTTGGTTTGGTCACAATTGAATGGATAAGAAACTATATGTCCTTTGTGGCATTTTATCAGCAATATTTAGAGTTTTAAAAAATTCTTTAAAAAGTCAGGTTGGTAGTACATGCCTATAATCCTACCTACTCAGGAGGCTGAGGCAGGAGGATTAAAAGTGTGAGGTCGGCTTTGGCAACTTAGCAAGACCCTATCTGAAAATTTAAAAAATGAAAATAAATTAAAAGGACTGGGTGTGGTGATGCATGCCTGTAATCCCAGCAATTTGGGAGGCTGAGGCAGGAGGATTGCAAGTCGGAGGCCAGCCTCAGCATCTTAGTGAGACCCTGTCCCAAAATAAAAAGTAAAAAGGACCAGTGATTTAGCTGAGTGTTAGAACATCCCTGGGTTCAATCTGGAACACAAAAAACAAAAACAACAACAAAAACTTTTCCTCCAACTCTTTTTTTTTTTCCCACATTATTTTTTTTTATGACCTTCACTCCATTTTATCAGCCGCCCTAGCGTGATCTTATGACTATTTGCATAAGCTCCTTCTGGAAGGGCTGCTAGGTCGTGCTTTGTTAAAGATTACGGTGGGTTAAAATGTCTTAAGGACGGATTACTCCCTAGTTTTTGTCTGTACCCTAGTTTTTTTTTTTTTTTTTGTCTGTACTCGAAATCTGCATAACTCCTGGCTACTCCCTTAGGATTATAAAAGGAAATGTAGAGTCTGAATAAAGTGAGACAGCTCCACCTGGATCTCCTGCCTGTGTTCTTTCTTATTCTCAGGCCATCCCTCAGGTCAGAACCCGGCTAGACCGGGGCAATTAGAAGTATATTCCTCCAACTCTTATGAAAAATTTCAAACATACAAAACGTTGAAATAATATTATGATCATTTAGATTCCAAGACTAATATTTTGTCATATTTGCTTTATGTCTATAATTATTTTTTTTCCTATACTGTTTGAAAATAAGGATGAATAACATGATACTTCATCCCTAAATCCTTCTCTAGGAGGTATTTATGGTTGGATTTTTAGAGCTGTACTGATGGCAGATATTTATAATTCATTAAAAACAAAACAAAACAAAAAAAGGCTACTGTAGCATATAATATCTTGTAGTTAACACGTTGTCGTATCCACTGTCTCACATTAGCCTGAGCTGTGATATATAGTAGGCAATACACACATTTTTCCTCATTTTTACTAGGCTCATGGCGGAAATGCTAATTTTTTTTTTTTTTAAAGAGAGGAAAAGAAAGAATCAATTTTATTCATTTTTCATTTGGTCTTTGCTATGTGGTACTGGGGTTTGAACTCTCCAACCACTGAGCCACCACTCCAGCCCCAGAAATGCTAATGTTGAGAGAATCGATTTTACTTTTTTTCATCTGGCCTTTTGTTTCTCTGACATATAGTTGTGTATGTGGTGCTGGGGTTTGAACCTGGCCCTTGTACATGCCAGGATCTCTCCTACCAATCTGACAGATATTTGAGAGCATGCCCTCAGGGTTAATCAACACCTCTTGGTCACCGAAGCCTTTTGTTAGGTAGGTGGCTCTTTGTTATGGTAAAGAGAAAGTAAAAATGAAAAACAATGCATTTCAATTAATTATTTGTATTCTTTTTGACAGGTAATTCCAACATGGAATATTTCACCAATTAAGAAGGCCAATGAAATTAAGGTAATCTTGGGAGAGATCTTTGTTATTCTTTTCCAGAAAGACTTCTGTTTTGAAAACTAATTATTTCTTTTCTATCTGTTAACTGTTTAGAGCTATCTTTTTTTTTTAAGCGTGAGTTTTTCCACTCCACCGCTGGAAGGTTTGTATATCATGGAATCATCTCACCCCTGCTTTGTTTTGTTTGCTATAGCTGCACTTGATGCAGTTTAGGATTTTTTTTTCCTGTCCTGGTTTCTTCTTCTTTTCCGATACGATTTGTGTTTGCCATTATTCCATTTTTTCTGTCATGTTGGGAATTGAATCCAGGGCCGTGTGCATGTTAAGCATATATTCTGCTGCTGAGCCCTCTTCTTTCTTTCTTTTTAGGGAAGGATAGAGTGATTGAGGGAGAGAGAATCAGTTTTATTTATTTCTCATCTGGCCTTTGTTTCTCCAACACTTAGTTGTGTCTGTGGTGCTGGGGTTTGAACCCAGGTGCTTGCGCGTGCCAGGCAAGCGCTCCAATTGCTGAGCCACTGCTCCAGCCTCTATTTTCTTTCTAATTGTCCTAACGTAGCCTCCACAGTTTGTGGATATCCACCTCGAAGAAGATGATTCCTCAGATGAAGAGTACCAGCCAGATGAAGAAGAAGAAGATGAGACTGCTGAAGAGGTTAGTGAGTGAGTGTTTGGCTTAATAGGATACCGTATATACTTTGCTTTCTTAGTATGGTCACCTCTTTTAAAGAGAGGATTGAGAAATGATTCTTTTTTTTTTTTTAAGAGAGAGGGAGAGTGAGAGAGATAGAAAGAATCAATTTTATTTAGTTTATCATGTGGCTTTCGTTGTTCCAAGACTTTGTTGTTTATGTGGTGCTGGGGTTTGAACTTGCATACTCGTGCATGCCAGGCAAGTGCCATAACCCCACTGAACTACCGCGCTAGCCCCAGTTTATTCTTTTTTTTTTTTTTAAAGAGAGAAGGACCGTGAGAGAGAGAGAGAGGGAGAGAGAGAATCAATTTTATTTAGTTTTTTACATGGCTTTTGCTGCTCTGACACTTAGTTGTATACGTGAGTGCTGGGGTTTGAACCCATGTACTGGCACATGCCAGGCAAGCGCTGTAACCACGGAGCCACCGCTCCAGCCACCAATTTATTCATTTTATGACTGTGTTAAATTTGTTCTTTGATTTGTTTGTAAAAGAATTTTAAACCAATAACACTTTGTACTTTTATAGAGTTTATGATGCCGATGAACATGGTAATTTGATCCATGGCCTCCCTCCCTGCTTTGAGATAGATTAAGCTATTTAAATTTTAATTTCTGTTTCTGGGATTGAGTGGTGTTCTGTGATTTATTCTGTTGAGGTACTTCAAACTCAGTGGATTGAGATGGGGTATGTATATCTAAAAGTGGACTGGATTTGTTTTGTAGAGCTTATTGGAAAGTGATGTTGAAAGCACTGCTTCATCTCCACGTGGGGCAAAGAAATGCAGACTGAGACAGTCTTCTGAGATGACTGAAACTGATGAGGAGAGTGGCATCTTATCAGAGGTAAATCAGAATCAAACAAGACGATAACAGGTTAGACGCAACTGTATAAGCAGATTATTTTACTGTTTAAGCGTCTGTTTTATTTTTGGTGATTCTGTACTGTTACCCTTTTTCAAAGTCACTTAAGTCAATGAATAGTTAAGACTGGAACTTATCGATAGGAAAAGAGCTTTTCAGAGTTTTCCTTAAGTGGTCAAAAAAAAAAAAAGCACTATCAGAATTTCTTTTCTCCTACCCATCTCTTATCTCATACCCTTGTTTTCTGATTTTCTGATAATTGGTTTTGGTTTTGTTTTTTTTTTTTTAATTTATTTTTTGGGGGGCGCTGGGGATTAAACCCAGAGGCACTCAACCACTGAGCCACATCCCTAGCCCTTTCCATTTTTCATTTTGAGACAGAGTCTTGCTAAGTTGCTTAGGGCCTCACTGTGTGGCTGAGACTGGACTTGAACTTGGAATCCTGCTGCCTCAGCCTCCCAAGTTGCTGGGATTACAGGCCTGCACCACTGTGCCTGGCTTCTAATTTTTTTTTTTCTTTCTTTCTTTCTTTCTTTTTTTTTTTTTTTTTAAGAGAGAGAGAGAATCAGTTTTTATTTCTTTTTCATCTGGTTCTCTTTTCTCCCACAAACAGTTGTGTACATGGTACTGGGGTTCAAATTCAGGTCCTCACACATGCCAGGCAATTAATCTAACTACTGAGCCACTGCTCCACCAGCCCCTAGATATTGCTCTTTTTTTTTTTTTTAAAGACAGAATCAATTTTATTTAGTTTTTCATGTGGCTTTCGTTGCTCTGACATTTCGTTGTATACATGGTCCTGGGGTTTGAACCCATGTGTTTGCACATGCCAGGCAAGCGCCGTGACTGGTAAGCCACCGCTCCAGCCTCTGATTTTGTTCCAAAAGCCATTTTTATTAGGTTTCTACTTTTTGGTAACTATGTAGCATTGTTGGCTTCCCTGGGAATAGGTTGAAACCTAGTTAGATCTGTATACTTGACAGTGCCTTTGTTCTCATACACCTCTGTCCAGGTAAGAAGAAAAAGGTCAACAGTGTACGAATACCTGCGACCTTCTCCCCTTTCTCCTTTCCTCCTCCTCCTCCTCCTTTTTTTCTTTTCTCTTTCCCTTTTTTCTTTCCTTTCTTCTTTAACATAGTTGCCTCTTTTTAATCAGGCTGAGAAAGTTACTGCACCAGCCATTCGGCACATCAGTGCTGAGGTCGTGCCCATGGGGCCCCCACCCCCTCCAAAGCCAAAACAGACCAAGGATAGTACTTTCATGGAGAAGTTGCATGCAGTAGATGAGGAGCTGGCTTCTAGTCCTGTCTGCATGGATTCTTTCCAGGTAAATGCCTTAATTCCAAATCATTGACAAAGTGAAATATGGTAATTTGGTTGTTGCCCATGTCTAGAAGAGAGAAAAAAAGATCAAATTCTTATAAAGTAAGAGTCATGAAATTGTTCATCTTTGATACGCTTTTTGGTTTGTTCCATTTTATCTTACCTGAGAATATCAGTTTCTAAGGAAGGAATAAACTTTGTAATAGAGAGCATTTAATTTTTAAATAATAATTATTTTTTTTTAAAGACAGAGGGATAGTGAGAGAGAAAAAGAGAATCCATTTTATTCAGTTTTCCATGTGTCTTTCGTTGCTCCAACACTTCGTTGTTATAACGTTGTGCTGGGGTTTGAATCCACTTACTTGTGCAGCCAGGCAAGCACCATAACCGCTGAGCCACTGCTCCAGCCCCGATATCAGTCCCTTATCACAGTTGCTTTCTCTTTCTCTATACATACATTAACAAAAATTGTTTTGAAGTTGTGATGTTCTTTTTGTTTTGTTTGTTTTTTAAAGAAAGAATCAATTTTATTTACTTTTCCATCTGATTTTTGTTTCTCGGACACTTAGCTGTGTATGTGGTCTTCGTGCATGCCAGGCAAGTGCTTTAACTGCTAAGCCACCACTCCAGTCCCAAGCATGATGTTCTTTTACCCTTAAATACTTCAGTGTATTTCCTAAAAATTCATTCTCTTATATTACCACAGTACTATTATCCAAATCAGGATGTGGTAATTTAAAATAATATTACATTAAAAGTAATGTTGTTAATCTATTAAAGTACTTTTCAGATTTTACCATCTGCCCCAATAATTTAGGAAAAGAAAAAAATTTCTTTGTGATACAGGATCCAGTCTGGGATTAAATATGTGTATAGTTGTCTTGTCCCTTACTCTGTTTAATCAGGAAATTTCTCAGTCTTATGTCTTTCATACCCTTGACATTTTTGAAGATTATAAGAGTTATTTTATAGAATGTTCTTCTATTTGGATTTTTCTGATATTTCCTCATAATTAGATTTAAATTTTTTACTTTTTGCATGAATACGACAAATTCTATGTCCTTCTAAATGTATCACATCAGTAGGCTCTTAGTGTCTCTCACGTTTCCTTTGATCACTTGGTTAAAGTGGTATTTGTTTGGTTTCCCATTATAAAGTTATTATTTTCCATTTTAAATTATTATGTGTGTTATAGGGATATACTTTGACTCAAATACCTTTTTACCCTCTGACTTTATCATTCATGGATTTTTCTTCCTGAAACAATCATTACTGTGGTCATTATCAAATGATGGCTATAATTTTTTTAAATTTATTTAAAGAAAGAGGGATAGAGAGAAAAAGAAAGAATCAAATTTTATTTAGTTTCTCATGTGGCCTTCGTTGCTTGGAAACTTTGCTGTGTACTTGGTGCTAGGGTTTGAATTCACGTACTTGTGCATGCCGGGCAAGCACCATAACTGCTGAGCCACAGCTCCAGCCCCTTGGGAATAAATTTTTAGTGTTATTTTTAATGTTTCAAGTACTCTTCACTAGACTTTTTTGTTTTTGGTACTAGCGTTTGAACCCAGGGGTACTTGTACCACTGAGCTACATCCGCAGACCTTTTTATTTATCTTTTTTTGAGGGTCTCCTTAAGTTGCTTAGGGCTTTGCTAAGTTGCTAAGGCTTGTGTTGAATTTATGATCTTCCTGTGTCTCTGGGATTAGAAGCCTGTGTGCTGCATCTGCCTCCTCACCAGTCTTGTAGGTCAACAAGAAATATATTTGTCTTAAAATTTAAAAACAGAATATTCAATGGAACATCTCTAAAAGGGTTATTTAATTTAATTACCCTGCTTTTGAATAAATAGTAGTGGGGGATAGTTATTTAATCATTTATTCAACAGTTACTGATGGTTGAAATTGGGGAACAACTGTGTAAGAAACAAGCCTTCACGAAACTAACAGTCTATTGGGAAGAGATCATAAACAAATAATTTCAGGAAGTGGTAAAGTACTATCAACAAAATAAAATTAAATAAAAAGAATAGGGCCTATCAGGATGATCAGAAAAGACCTCTTTGAGGAGATGACATTTGAACTGAGATCTGAATGAGAAGGAGACAGTCATGTAAGAGACCAAGAGGAAAACAATACTCCCTACAGAGGAGTGAGCATGTCCTGAGACCCTAAGATAAGAACAGTCTTGACATGTTCAAGGGACAGAAAGTATCTGAGGCACAGGGTCACAGAAGATAGTGATAGGAGGTCAGAGAGCAAGGTAAGAACTGGGTAACAAGAGTCTTGGGGGAGGAGGCTGGAGTGCTTGCTCAGCAGTGACAGCGCTTACCTGACACGTACAAGGACCTGTGTTCACACCCCAGCACCACGTACAACTAAGTGTTGGAGCAAAGAAAGCCTCATGAAAAACTAAATAAAATTGATTCTCTTTCTCTCTCTCTCACTCTCCCTCTCTTCTCTCTTAAAAAAAAAGTCTTTGGAAATTCTAAGGAGTTAGCGTTGTGCTTTAACCATTAAAGCATTTTTGTAAAAATTATAAATATTAACCCATATTAATTGTATAAATTAATGGGTTTCACTGACATTTCCATATGTGTGTGTATCATGTTTTAATCATATCTACCTTCCCTAATTCCCTATTTTGTTTTCCCCTTTCTTCCCACTCCCTTTGGCACTCTCCCCTTCCTTAATAGTACCTCTTCTACTTTCAGGTAATTTTTTTTAAACTTTCACATGTGAGAGAAAGCATGTGATATTTGTCATTCTGTGTCTGCTTTACTTTGCTTAACATGATGACATCCATTTTCCTGAAAATGATGTGAGAATGTCATTCATAATGGCTGAATAATGTTCCATTATATATGTGTATATACTACATTTTGTTTTTTAGAAAGGCTTTTTGTGAAAATTTCTTATTGATGTTGAAAATTTCCTTTGGGGCTGGGTATGGTACTCCATGACCATATCCTAACAACTTGGAAGGTAGAGGTAGGAAAATTGCAAGTTTGAAGTCAGTCTCAGCAACTTAAGGAGGCCCTATGCAACTTAGTGAGAAGTTGTCTCAAAAAAAATGAAAAAAAAAGAACGGAGGGATGTAGGCCAGTGGTAAAGTGCCCTTGGATTCAATACCTGGTACCAAAAAATAAAATAAATAAAAAATCCTCAATCACCTTTTAGCTAAAGCAAGGAAAATGCAGCATAGGTGAGCAAGAGTGCAGACTGTTAGGAGATTGTTAAAGAGTCTAAGGAGAGTTTTCCAAACCAATCTACAGATTCAGTACAATCCCTGTCCAAATCCCATTTGCTACTTTTTTTTAAAAAAGAGAGGAAAGTGAGAGAGAGAGAGAATCAATTTTTAATGAGTTTTTTTTTTTTTTAAATAAAGAGAGAGGGACAGTGAGAGAGACAGAGAAAGGGAGAAACAACTTTATTTAGTTTTTTACATGGCCTTAGTTGCTCTAACACTTAGTTGTGTATGTGGTGCTGGGGTTTGAACCCGGGTCCTTGCGCTTCCCAGGCAAGCGCTGAAACCGCTGAGCCACCGCTCCAGCCCCTTTTTAATGAGTTTTTCACATGGCTTTCACTGTTCTGACAGTTGTGTACGTGGGTGCTGGGGTTTGAACCTGTGTAGTTGTACATGCTGGGCAAGCGCTGTAACCACTGAGCCACTGCTCCAGCCCCCCATTTGCTATTTTTGCAGAAATTTACAAGCTAATTCTAAAATTCATATGGAAATGTAAGGAATCCAGAATAATCAAAACAATTTACGAAACAAAAATGGAGGTCTTATACTTTTCTTTCCTTAATTTTTTTAGAGACAGAGTTATTTTTTCAACTGGTTTTTGTTTTTCCACCACTTAGCTGTGTATGTGGTACTGCGGATCAAACCCAGTCCTTGCACATGCCAGGCAAGTGCTCCACCGCTGAGTCACCTCTCTAGCCCCTGGAGGTCTGCTGCTGCTGCTGCTTATTTTATTTTTTATAAGAGAGAGTGAGAGACAATCAATTTTATTTATTTAGTTTTTCATCTGGCCTTTGTTCTCAGACACTTAGTTGTATATGTGGTGCTGGGGTGTGAACCCAGAACCTCACGCATGCCAGGAAAGTACTCCAATCACTGAGCCACCCCTCCAGCCCTGAGGCTTCTCAACTGAAAAACTTTTTTTTAAAGAGAGGGACAGTGAGAGACAGAGAGAGGAAATCAGTTTTATTTGATGTTTCATGTGGCTTTCGTTGTTCATACACTTCATTGTGTACGTGGTGCTGGGGTCTGAACTCATGTCCTTGTGCATGCAAGGCAAGTGCCTTAACCACCAAGCACCTGAACTGTTATTACAAAGTTACAGTAATCGGGTCATTCTAGGGCTAGGAACATAGGTCAGTTGTAGAGCATTTGCCTAGCATATCCAAAGTCCTGGTTTAATCCTCAGGACTGGAGTGGGGAAAAAGAAAAGATATTTATTTTAGCTTGGATACATGCCTGTAATTCCAGCTACCTGGGAGGCTGAGGCAGGAGGATCATTATATCCTGAGCAATATAGCAAGACCTTGTCTCAAAAAAAAAAAAAAGTAACTCTGATACTGGCATAAAATAGACATGTTGATCAATGGAACAGGATCAGAAATAAACTCTTATTTATGACCAATTGATTTTTTTTTTAAAGAGAGGGACTGTGAGAGAGAGAGAGAGACAGAAAGAAGCAATTTTTATTTAGCTTTTCATGTAGCTTTCGTTGCTGACACTTCGTTGTGTACATGGAGCTGGAGTTTGAACTTGGGTCCTCCCGCATGTCAGGCAAGTGATGTAAGCTCTGAGCTACTGCTCCAGCCCCTGGCCAGTTAATTTTTGACAAGTATGCAAAAATCATTTAATAGGGAAAGTATTTTCAACAGATAGTGCAGGGACAACTGAAGTCTATAGGCAAAAGAATGAAGCTGGATTCTTACCTCACATCATACTTAAAATTAACTTAATATGGGGTCATCATGCCTAAATGTAAGGGCTAAAGCTACACAACTCTTAGAAGAAAACAAATCAATATTTTTTTTAAAGAAATATTTTTTAAAGAGAGAAGGACAGAGAGAGAGAGATTCAATTTTTTATTTAGTTTTTCACATGGCTTTCGTTGCTCTGACACTTAATTGTGTATGTGGGTGCTGGAGTTTGAACCCATGTACTTGTGCATGCCAGGCAAGTGCTGTAACTGCTGAGCCACTGTCCCAGCCCCACAAATCAATGTTTTTGACCTTCAATTGGGCAGTGGTTTCTTAGACACAACGAAAAACATAAGCAACAATAACAACAAAAATGTAGGTATATTGAATATCATCAAAAATAAAAATTTTTGCCCAATGCAGAGGCACACACCTGTAATCCCAATGGCTCAGGAGGCTGAGGCAGAAAGATCACAAGTTCAAAGCCAGCTTCAGCAACTTAGTGAGCCTCTAAGCAACTTAGACCTTGTCTCAAAATAAAAAAATAAAAAGGGCTGGGGATGTGACTTAGTGGATAAGCGCCCTGGTACCAAAAATAAATAAATAAATGAAAATAAAAGTTCCAGCAGGCACATTAAAAAAAAAATCACAAACTTTCTGCTTGAAGAATATGAAGACAGCCCACAGAATGGGGTATAATATTTTCAAATTGCATATCTGATAAGAGACTTAATAACTTTAATACATAAAGATCTCTTACAACTCAGCAATAAAAAGGCACCTAATTCTAAAACTGGTGAAGGATAGGAATAGATTTCTCCTGAGAAGATGTTTGAATGGCCAGTAAGCACATGAAAAGATTATCAATATCATTGTCATTAGGAACATGGAAATCAAAACTAAAATGGCATAGAAGTACCGTTCAGTGGTAAGACATCTGCTTAGCCTGGTTGAGGTCCCAGGTTCAATCCCTAGCCCTGCAAAAACAAAAACAATCTACATTGATACACCACTTCATCCTCACTAGCTTGGCTATAATAAAAAAGGTGGATAATAAAAAGTGTTAACAAGGATATAGAGAAATTCGGAAACCTCATATAGTGCAGGTGGGAGCATTGAATGGTAAAACCGCTTTGAAAAGTGATCAGCAGTTATCAGTTATAAGATTCAACAGTTTCACTCCAAGAGAGCTGAAAACGTATTTCCACATAAAAACTTGTACACAAATGCTGATAGTAGTGGTATTCTTTTTTTAGAGAGAGAGTGAGAGAGGGTCAATTTTAGTTTTTCATCTGGCCTTTGTTTCTCTGATACCTAGTTGTGTATGCGGTGCTGGTGTTTGGTCACAGGTCCTTGTGCATGCCAGGCAAGTGCTCCTACCGCTGAGGCACCGCTCCAGCCCCAGCAGCAGTATTCTTAATAGGCCACAAGTAGAAAGAACCCAAACTTCTCTTGTCAGTATTATGTCATATAATGGAAAATTATTGGACAATAAAGGAAGTACTGACATATGCTGCAAGAATGAACTTTGAACACGTGATGCTAAGTGAAAGCTACCAGTGTCAGGCCACACATTGTATGAATCCATTTATAGGAAATGTCTAGTAGAAGAAAAGCCATAGGAAGAAGATTAATGGTTGATAAGAGCTAGAATGAGGAAAAAGGGTGACTACTGATGGGTATGGGATTTTTATTTTTTTCTGTTAGTTTTGTTATTTCTATTTTTTATTGGTACATTATAGTTATACATGCTGAGGGGATTTGTTGTTACATATTCATACATGCACACAATACACAATATATCACTCCCCAGCACGTTGGGTATGGGATTTCTTTTTGGGATGATGAAAACATTCTGGAATTAGTGGTGACGGTTGCATAATTCTGGGAATATACTGAACCACTTAATTATACCCTTCAAAAGGATGAATTTTGTGGTATATAAATTAAGTATCTCAATAAATGTTCTTGAGATATTGGCTTAAAACTTCTCATTTTTCTTAAAAATTTCAGACAAACAGTAATAAACCTGAACTGTTTAGAGAAGAGTTCTTGTGGTTTAAGCTAGGATGAGGGCAGGATGAGGTTTGAAGAATTTAGAAGCATTATTCACTTAGTGGCTTCTTTTTCTTTCTCCACTGGCTAGCCCATGGATGATAGCCTCATTGCATTCCGAACCCGTTCTAAGATGCCCTTGAAAGATGTTCCTCTGGGGCAACTAGAGGCAGAGCTCCGAGCTCCAGACATTACCCCAGATATGTATGATCCCAATACAGCTGATGATGAGGACTGGAAGATGTGGTTGGGGGGGCTCATGAACGATGATGTGGGGAATGAAGGTAAGTGATTTTGTTTGCATTTGTTATCTATTCTGTTGTAAAATTTTTGCTAACCGGAAGCTTAAAGGATGGGATTGTAGCTGGGCACCGTGGCACACGCCTGTAATCGAAACAACTCAGGAGGCTAAGGCAGGAGGATCAAAAGTTTGAGTCTGGCCCCAGCAATGTAACGAGATCCCAAGCAACTCAGTGAGATCCTGCTTGTTTTAAAACAAAACAAAAAAATGGCGGGGCTGGGGATGTGGCTTAGTGGCTAAGCTTCCCTGGGTTCAATACCCAGTACTAAAAAAAAGAAAAAGAAGAATGGGATTGTGGAAACTAGCAGTGTTGCTCAGTGGTTAGCATGTGCAAGGCCTGGAGTCAATCCCCAGCCAGCATCAAAGTAAAGAATGGGATTGTGTTAAAAAATAAAACAAAAGCACTTTCCCCCACCTTTGTTGTCACACTACAGTCAACATAGAGGACTTCTGTGAATTCAAAGGTATGGGAGTTTCTTTTTTACCAGCAAGTAAGCAATTCTGCAGCAGTGTATAGCAGCTCGGTGTCCTCTAATTATATTTAATTCTGATACTGTAACCTAGAGATGACATCAGATCCCACATTTCCTAAGACTGCCCCCACTTTATTATTATTAATATTATTATTATTTTTTTTTAAAGAGAGAGGGACAGTGAGAGAGAGAAATAACTTTATTTAGTTTTTCATATGGCCTTAGTTGCTCTAACACTTAGTTGTGTACATGGTGCTGGGGTTTGAACCCAGGTCCTCATGCTTGCCAGGCAAGTGCCGAAACTGCTGAGCCACCACTCCAGCCCCTATTATTATTTTTTTTTAAAGAGAGAGGGAGGGACAATGAGAGAGAGAAAGAGAGCATCAATTTTATTTAGTTTTTCATGTGTCTTTCATTGCTTTGGGACTTTGTTGTGTGTGTGGTGCTTGGGTACCGACCTGTGTCTTCATGCATGTCAGGCAAGTGCTGGAACCACCAAGCCACCGTTGCAGTCCCACCTTTTTTTGTACTGCCCCCACTTTAGATATTAGTTGCAAGCCCCAGGTTGTTTTATCTGTTCTTCTGAGTGACTGACTATAAATTGGGATTCTCACAATGCCATCCGTGGGTTTGATTAATTTGCTGGAGTGGCTTGCAGAACTCTGGGAAATATGTTTAGTAATTTATTATAAAAGATGTTGTAAAGGATATAAATGAAGAGATGCACATGGTGAGATATGGGGGAAGGGTTTTGGAGCTTCCAGGCCCTCTTTGAGCAAACTAGCCTCCAGGAACTTCCATGTGTTCAGTTATCCAGAAGTTCCTAAGCTCTGCCCTTTAGGTTATTTATGATGACTTGATTGTGTAGGCATGATTGCTAATAGGCTGGGTGAAAATCCAGTAAGACCTGTCTGTTCAGATTGTTGACCTCTTTATGCAGCATTCATTCCTCTGGGTTATAAGGCAGGCCCCAAGAAGGGTCTCATGATCTACTATCAGATAAGGTAGGTCAGAGAATTTCCTTATGGCCAGCTAAAGGCAGGGGAAAATTAGAGTGTTTTTTTTTTTTTTTTACCAGGGATTGAACCCAGGGGTGCTTAATCACTGAGGAACAGCTCCAGCCCTTCTTTTTTTTTTTTTTTTTTGAGACAAAATCTTGCTAAGTTGCTTAAAGCCTTGATGAGTCGCTGGGATTATAGGTTGAGCCACTATGCCTGGCATAAGTTTTTGTGTCCTACCTTGCAAGGGAGTTACGAGGCAGAACTCATAACTGTGGTCAGAAATCCACAAGTGGCACACACCTGTAATCTCAGCTATTCAGGAGGCTGAGGCAGGAGGATTGCAAGTTTGAGGCTACCCCAGACAACTTGCAAAACCCTATCTCAAAAATAAAATATAAAACAGATTGGGGATGTACCTCAGTGGTAAAACTCCTCTGGGTTCAATCCTCAGTATGAAACAAAATAAATCCCAAGTATATATACATGTTATCATATCATAGGAGTGTTTTGAGTTCATTTAATTTTTATGTAACTGATAGTTCAACTTAAATCAGTAATTTTCTTCTCTCTCTCTGGTTAAGCATTTTTTTGGGGAATCTTTTTAAGGTCATTTTTTAAAAATCGGTGCTTACAGTAGTATGTCATGGTGGGTTTCATTGTTAAGTGTTTATACATGCATATGTACGAGATTTGGTCATTTTCATTCCCCATACCATCACTTTCTTTCCTTCTCTTCTTCCCTCCTCTACTATTTGGGGATATTTTGAATATTAAGTATCTTTTCTAAAACATAAATACACACATAATTTTGTATATGATTTCATGAGGTTTCATTGGTTCACTATAAGAACATTGTGTTGGTTAAGGGTTTTTTGATGTAGGTGAAAGAATTAAGCCTCTGTCTCGCTGAGATCAAATAAGACCCAACTTTGGGAAGGGCAGGAAAACCTGCAGTGCACCTGAGGCACTGTTGGGATTCTTTCCCTCTCGATTTCTGTATTTCTTTTGTTACTTAGCTCCATTCTCAGACTTTTTTTTTTCCCTTCTCCAAAGTAGGACTTGTGACCTCCATGATTACTTCTTTTTTTGTCAACGCATCAGGACTCTCCTTTAAGTGCCAGTTTGAAATATCCAGGGAACAACGCTGTTTGGCTTGGTTTTGATTGATGCCCAGTCGGCTAGTGTTATGCAGCACTGATAGGGAGACTTGGCATGGAGTCCTGTGATTGGCAGCACCTCATTGAACTATGTGGTTGGAGTATATAGTTACTTAGAAGAAGACTGTTACAAGAGGTGGGAAGGAGTGTTGATGAGATAAAATGTTGGATGGAAGCAGACTTTGTAAATGGGTAGGTAGGTG
This sequence comes from Aplodontia rufa, assembly GCA_004027875.1. Classification (NCBI taxonomy): domain Eukaryota; kingdom Metazoa; phylum Chordata; class Mammalia; order Rodentia; family Aplodontiidae; genus Aplodontia; species Aplodontia rufa. Next base: position 20,772 of record PVKS010002168.1, read on the forward strand.
AGGCTAAGTGTCAGGGTAAATGACGAAGTTACTTACCCTGTCAGTGCTTGAATATACTTTCTGATACTATTGATTGTATTGTACATCATTTGGCAAATGTTTAATGAGTACTTTCCTTACATGGGCATTGTACTAGGATCCTTCAGAAATATATTTTCTAGTCAAGGAATAGAATATATGTGAATGGCAGGGCACCTGGTCTGTTCTTGATTCATAATACATTTTAGTTTTTATTAAAACAAAAGAGATGAGATTTTGTTATGTTGCCCAGGCTGCCTTCGACTTCCTGGGCTCAAGTGATCCTCATGCCTCAGCCTCCCTGGTAGCTGGAACTACTAGTATGGGCCATAGCACCTGGCTTGTTGTAAGGTTTTAGAAGAGGTAAGGTAATTTATGTTTAGGATGATCAACTATAGCTGCATGAAAGATGTGGATAATTGAACTGGACCTTTGAAAGACCTTTGAAAGATTTTTGAAAGATTTTTGAAAGATTTTTGAAAGCCAGGAAGGAAAGGATAGAGAGGAGATATATATATATAGTGGGTTCTGTAGAATGTATCCTCCCCAAAGTTTTTTCTCTATTATAAGTGTAGGAGTAATATAAACTTCGTATAAATAAATAAAATATTGTATAAAGAAAAGTACTAAAGCCCCTCCCCAAGATGACAATTTCCTGTTCCAGAGAAATCACTGATAATAGTTTGAGGTGCATCTGTAAAAGTTTTCAAATGTGTAATTGGTTACCTTTTGGTTTTCCATATTAATGTGGGAAGAAGAAGAATTGAATTCTAATTTTTTTATTCACTTTGAAAAGATAGATTACAAGATACAGAGTGTTTTGAATCTTAACAGTTAATTGCAGAGGTACTAATAAGTAACAAAATAGATGAAATTGTATATGGAGAAAAATAGGAAGTTTGAAGTTGATTATTGATCATACCAACTAGAGAATCAGTTCCTTAATAATCAATGACTTATTTGTTATCCCATTAGCCTTTGTTTTTTTCTTTTGTTTTTGTGGTACTGGGGATTGAACTCAGGACCTTGGGTATGCTGGCCAAGTGCTCTATCACTGAGCTGCACCTTTAGCCCTCCCGTTAGTCTTTTTGGTAGGAGTCTAAGCTTCTGGGTTTTTCATTACATGCTCCTTTGAGAATCTGATGAAAAATATGCAGTTTATCCCTAGGAAAATATATATATCTATACATATATAGTTTTTTATATATAGTTTTTTTAATCTACATATGTTTTTTATTTTTTTAGAGAGAGAGGAATCAGTTATATTTAGTTTTTCATGTAGCTTTTGTTGAGCTGACACTTGGTTGTGTATGTGGTGCTGTGGTACTGGAGTACAAACCCACACCCTTGTGCATGTGAGGCAAGCGCCGTAACTGCTGAGCCACCGCTCCAGCCCCTCTACGTATCTCCTGAAGTTCCTACCAACCCTTTCTGAGGCTCTTTTACAACAGGGTTCAAGATCTCCTCAAAAAGGAATGGATAGGCCGGTGTGGTGGTACACGCCTGTAATCCTAGTTTCTTGGGAGGCTGAGATAAGAGGATTTCAAGTTTCAGACAAACCTCATCAATATAGTGAGACCCTGTCTCAGAATTAAAAAGGGCTGAGGATGTGTCTCAGGGGTAAAGTGCCCCGGGTTCAATCCCCAGAACAGAGCACAAAGATAAAACAGAGAGAGAGAGAGAGAGAGAAAGAGAAAGAGAAAGAACACAAAGCCAGTGATTATAGTGGTCTGGCCCCCATATCTCTCAGCTGAATTTACTGAGGGCTGGCGAATAGGAAATTATCCTAGGAATGGGATGCTAGGCCCAAACTTTTGCCATATGCTGTTCTACTCTACGTAACATTTGAGGCTGTTTTTACATTTTCCTAGTACCATCTGATCTACATGTTATTAAAAGTCAGAGTTTTGTTTTTTTTTGTTTTTTTTTTTTTGGTTGGGGGACATGGATTAAATCCAGGGGAAATTAAGCACTGAGCTACATCCCCAGCCCCTTTTATTTTTTATTTTGGGAGGGGGTCTTGTTAAGTAGCTGAGGCTGGCTTTAAACTTGCGATCCTCCTTCCTCAGCCTCCTGAGCTGCTGGCATTATAGGCGTGCACCACCACGCCCAGCTTCTTTCTTTCTAAATCCAATTCCTTAGTTGCACTAGTTGGATTTCAAGTTCTCAATAATTACATATGGCTAGTGGCTACTGTATTGTACAGTATTTGGGTAGACCATTTCCATCGTTACAGAATGTTTTCTTAGAAAGTGCTGATGTTAAGTTGTCTGGGAAAAATACCGCCTCTAATTCTGTGGTGTAGTGCTGGGGATGTAGCGATGTAGCTCAGTAGTGGAGCACTTGCCTGAGCATAATCTAATGACTCCACAATTTTTATTTAGGAATTGAAAAGAAACTGAGGATAGTGGTGCCCAGCTGTAGTCCCAGCTTTTTGGGAGATTGAGACGCAAGGAAGGATCACTTGAGCCTAGGAGTTAAGAGTTTGAGGAATGGAGCTGGAGTGGTGGCTTGGCAGTTGCGATGCTTTCCTGGCATGTGCAAGGATGCAGGTTTGAACCCCAGCACCACGTACACAACAAATTTTCAGAGCAATGAAAAACTAAATAAAAATTGATTCTCTTTCTCTCTCACTATCCCTCTCTCTCTCTCTCTTTTTTTAAAGAGAGAGGCACAGTGAGAGAGAGACAGAAAGAATCAATTTTTATGTAGTTTCTCAGTTAGCTTTCGTTGCTCCAACACTTCATTGTGTATGTGGTGCTGGGGTTTGAACTCCTGTACTTGCGCATGCCAGGCAAGCATTGTAACTGCTGAGCCATTGGCTCAGCCCCTGTCCCTCTCTCTTAAAAAAAAAAAATGTTTGAGAAACAAAATGAGACAAAAAATTTTTCAAAAAACATGATAATATTAAAATTAAATAAAATAATGGGGCCAGAGATATAGCTTAGGAGTAGAGAGTAAGCACCAGGCCTTGAGTTCCATCCCCAGCACTGCCGAGAAAAGGAAAAAGAAAATGCCAGGCACAGTAGCATAGTAATGGTGATACAGATTCCAGCAGCCCAAACAGCCTGCTTCCAGTGTTTGCAGCGATTCCTGGATAAAACTGGGAATTTGGGCTGATTGCAGGTCCCTCAGGTCTCTGCAGCCCAAAAGTGTTAGCAGCTACCCAGCTAAGAGCTGAGATTTCCGTGGCGCGTTGCAGCTCTTGGTGTGGTGGAAGTTCACCCCGGGAATTCGGTGCCGATCTTCTGGGTCCTTGTCTCGCGAATTTGAAGAATAAAATCCATGGACAACCACAGAAGGAGTAAAAGGAGTAGGATTTATTTAGGAAGAAGAGCAGAGACTCCGCAAAGCGGAGGGGTACCTGGAAGCAGGACACCGTCTAAAGGAAGTTAGACCAGAGGTTATATAGATTTGGGGTCTGAGCATAATTAACATTCATACAAAGCAGGCATTGAGAAATGCATCAATTCCATTGGTTAAAATCTCTGTAAAACAGACATTGAAACTGGTCAAGGCACCATTGGTTAAAACAAAAGGTGGCAAATACTTCCTACTACCCACCAGTGACCACCCCCATTTCTCAGTTGGGACTAGGGTGAGCCTCAAGGTCTTTTTGCATTTGAAGGCCCTGAGCACGCCTGCCTGTCAATCACTCTCTGCCTCTGCCAGCTAGCTCTTGGATAGGGGCCCTCTGTCCTGACTACCTAGCCATTTTTTCACTGTCTCTCCTAATCTATCTGAATGGCAGTGACTTGGGAGGCCGAAGTAGGAGGATCACAAATTTGAGGCCAGCCTAGACAATTTAGTGAGACCCAGTCTCAAAATTAAAATAAATAAATAAATAAATACAGAGCTAGGGATGTAGTTAAAGGGTAGAATGCCCCTGTGTTCAATCTTCAGTACGACCAAAAAATAATAATAATAAATAAAAGAAAATTAGGGAGAAAAACACCTGTAAGTCCTGTATTTCTACTACCCTAGCGTAATAAGACAGATTAGGAGAGACAGTGAAATGGCTGGGTAGTCAGGACAGAGGGCCCCTATCCAAGAGCTAGCTGGCAGAGGCAGAGAGTGATTGACAGGGTGTGCTCAGGACCTTCAAATGCAAAAAGACCTTGAGGCTCACCCTAGTCCCTAAGAGATAGGGGTGGTCACAGGTGGATACCAGGAAGTATTTGCCACCTTTTGTTTTAACCAATGGTGTTCTTGACCAGTTTCAATGCCTGTTTTACATAGATTTTAACCAATGGAGTTGATGCATTTCTCAATGCCTGCTTTGTATGAATGTTAATTATGCTCAGACCCCAAATCTATATAACCTCTGGCCTAACCATTAGATGGTGTCCTGCTTCCAGGTACCCCTTCACTTTTCGGAGTCTCTGCTCTTCTTCCTAAATAAATCCTACTCCTTTTACTCCTCCTTCCGTGGTTGTCCAGGGATTTTATTCTTCAAATTCGCAAGACAAAGACCCAGAAGATCGGCGCCGAATTCCCAGGGTGAATTTCCACCATACCAAGAGCTGCAACACCCAGCTTTTAGCTGGAGAGCTGGTGACACTTTCGGCTGCAGCACCTGCAGCCAGCCCAAATTCCCAGTTTTAGCTGGGAATGGCTGCAAACGCTAGAAGCAGGCTATTTTGGCTGCTAGAGTCCGTAGAGGCCCAGACTCCATTCACCAGTGGGATCAGAGAATCTGGCTTCATCTCCAAAACCTCGCATCAGTAACAAGAGTTTCTTGTTTTTGTATATTTTTAGTTATTTATGATTCTTATTGCAGATATGTAATTTTCTTTTTTCCTTTTTTTCAATTTTATTTATTTTTTCATCTGGCCTTTATTTCTCTGACACTTAGTTGTGTATGTGGTGCTGGTATTTGAACCTGGTTCCTTGTGCATGCCAGGCAAGCACTCCAGCCACTGAGCCACTGCTCTAGCCCTAGCCATGTAATTTTCATATTTGTTGTTATCACATATGCGTGACATTATGCTGTACTTTGTCCTGCATGTATAAGAACACTTGGAGAATGGCTCTGTGTTTACGTTTCTTATTTTAACATACTAAGACATTATATTTACATAGTCACTATAGCCACACCTTAATTATTGGGAAATTTAGCTTTTACAAAAAGAACTTTAAAATTTTTAAATTTTCTTTTTTATGTTTTATAGTACTGTGGATTGAACCCAAAGCCTCACACGTGGCTGGCAAGTGCTCTGCCACTGAGGTGTAACTCGAACCCTTTTGTTTATTTATATTTCGAAATTTGAATTTTAAGACGGTCTAACTTGATTGTGAGGCTGGCCTCAAACTTATGAAACTCCTGCCTCAGCTTCCTGAGATTACAGGCATATGCCACTGCATCTTGCTAAAACGTACTATTTTTGTAAGTGTGATGTAAGGGAGATTCTTTGTCTTTCTGATTTAGAGAATGGATCCATGGATAAGTGAGGGTAGGGTAGCAAGGTTAATTGAAGGAGAAAAGGCTTCCTTGGTACTGGAGGGCTTCTGAGGGAAGGTACTGCTTGCTGACTATCTTCTTTCTAGGGGGTTTTATGGGCTTGATCTGTCGATATAGGTGATTGGTAGATGACATGTCAATATAGGATTCAGAAAGGGGCCAGTCAGCTCGGTTTTATTTTTCTTCAGCAAACCTGAACCTTTATCAGCATAATGAGGGGTGTGAGGATTTGTTGGTGCAGAAGGAAGTGCTTTAGAGAACATTTTGTGGTTGGTCGTTGCTAGGGGTAGTTAAGGAAATGTCCTTGTGGTTAGGACTAGCTGGGGCCTGAAGCTTTCTGTCTAATCCTCTCTTCTTTCTTTTCTTCCTGGAGACCCTTTCCCTAGCAGCGTACGGGTGGTCTACCATTTTCATGTGATGCACACTACTTGAAGTGGAATTACCAAGATATATTTGGTTGTCTGGCTTTTTTTTTAGAGAGAGGGAGACAAAGAGAGAATCAACTTTATTCATCTGATTTTTGTTTCTCCAACACAGTTGTGTATGTGGCGCTGGGGTTTGAAACTGGGTCCTGTGTATGCCAGGCAAGCTCTCCACCTGCTGAGCCACCACTCCAGCCTGGTTTTCTGGCTTTTGCTGCATATTGATAGCCTTAGGTTCCGTTTCTTATTGGAGAAAGTAAGTGAGATGACAGCTGTGGGAAATGATTTGTGCAGAGACACTGAGGGGAAAAAAAAGTCCAGTTCCTTAAAAAAGTTAACAATAGGGGCTGGAGTGATGGCTCAGCAGTTATGGTGCTTGCCTGGCACACGTGAGTACGAAAGTTCAGACCCCAGCACCACGCACAGTGATGTCTCAAAGCAATGAAAGCCACATAAAAAACTAAATACAAGTTGTTTCTCTCTCTCTTTCTCTCTGTCTCACTGTCCCTCTCTCTTTAAAAAAAAAAAGTTAATGTACTTCATTGGAATAGATTTTTATGGTGTTGACAATATTAAGATTTTTTTGGTAATATGAGTTCAGAATTTGGGATAAGTGTCTAAAACATTTTTTCTTCCCTCTAGATGAAGCAGATGATGATGATGATCCAGAATATAATTTCCTAGAAGATCTTGATGAACCAGATACAGAGGATTTCCGAACTGATCGGGCAGTGAGAATCACCAGTGAGTCTGTTTATCAGGTCCTTTTCTTGTCTGTTCTACATCTGCGTTTGTTCACGTTACAGATTTTTTTTTTTTAAAGAGAGAGGGACAGTGAGAGAGACAGAGAAAGAGAGAAACAACTTTATTTAGTTTTTTTTTCACATGGCCTTAGTTGGTCCAACACTTAGTTGTGTACGTGGTGTTGGGGTTTGAACCCGGGTCCCCGTGCCTGCCAGGCAAGCACGGAAACTGCTAAGCCACCTCTGCAGCCCCCACGTTACAGATTTTTGATGGTGGAATTTGCAACCTGTCCAAGTCAGTACATTCGGGTTTCCTCTGCTTGTTTATTTTTGTAATTCTTTTAATTTATATATGTTCAAAATGGTGTCAGTTATTTTTACATCCCATAGTGTTGTCCTGGCAAGGATTATACTTGGAATACCAAGAAAAATTTGAACGTGGTCTTTGCCCTGTGGGATATTAGTTGAGGGAAATAAACGGGAAGAGTTATAATATAAGCTAAACAGGTTGAGAACAAGGTGTCATTTCCTAGAGTACGGAATAGGGCAGGAGGCTTAGGAAAGGATTCACAAGAGGTGATGTTTTAGCTAAATTTTGAAGGTGATATGAGAGATTTTTGGTATATTGCAAATGCAAGAGCATCTGTAAACCACAAGATTATAAAGCAACAAAAAAGTGTGTTTAGAAAATACATAGTTTGGTGGAGTTGTGTGAGTTAGTGGTGGTACTAAAGATAAGTAGTGTTCAGATCGTGGGGGATCTTTGAAGTTGAAACAGAAAATCAGTTGGAACTAACTTGAATTTTAGAAAGATCACTTTGATTTAATTCCAGTTTAATGTATTTGATGAGTAAACTCAATATATTAAATTGGGCTAAGGCCCAGATAAAAGACATAGCAGATTACCTCTACTACATCCTGCTCTAAGATTAGAGTATGGAAAACAATCTTGATAACTTGGCTTGAGTCATTTGTTTAAAAAATTATATCATTGGCTAGTGTTCCAGTTATGGAAAATTTATATTTCAGACATCATTGATTTTTACTTGGGAGACTGAGGTAGGAGAATCACTTGAGCCCAGGTGTTCAAGAGTAGCCTGACAAACAGTGAGACCCTGTATCCTAAAAAATAAAAAAATAAAAAAAAATTTAAAAAACCATTTTTATGGAGGGTCTACATGTCTCTATGCTGGAGTGGGGTGTACAATATGGAGAAAACAAGATGTTAGCCCTTGACCAGGTTGTAGTAGCTTAATACACCTCCAGAACTATTTACTATGTATCTAAATAACACAGTTTATTTCCTACAGTTCTTTAAGACGTAACTTTCTATTTTATTGCTATATTTCATTTTGCTTTTAAAATTAGAATATTGTTTCCTTTATGAAGATCTTCCATTTATTTTGATAAATTATCAAAATTATCTGATTTAACAATTAAGGTCAGAGGAGCACGCTCAGTGGCGCACAACTATATTCCCAGCAACTCGGGAGCTTTGAGGCAGGAGGATCACAAATTGGAGTCTGTCCAGTTTAGTGACACCATGTAAAAAGGGCTGGGGGACAGGTGTGGTAGTGTTCGCCTGGAATCCCAGCCACTTTGGGGGCTGAGGCAGGAGGATTGCAAGTTCAAAGTCAGCCTCAGCAATTTAGTGAGGTCTTCAACAACTTAGCAAGACCCTGTCTCAAAATAAATAAATAAATAAATAAAATGGGCGGGGATGTGGCTCAGTGGTAAAGTGCCCCTGGCTTCAATCCTTGGTACCAAAAAAAAAAAAAACAAAAAACAAAAAAAAAAGATGTAACTCAGTGATTGAGCGCTTTCCTTGCTTGTGGGAGTCTCTGGTTTCAATCCCTTGTACTGAAAGAAAGAAAGAAAAAGTCAGATAAAGCATTGAAAAGAAAGCACAGAAGTTAAAGAGGACGTGTAGAATGAAAAGGCTGGAGGACTTAGCCTTTCAAAAAAAACTTTGAAGGAGGGAAGGGGAAGGTATGAGAAAAGACAAGAAAATACAGCGTCATAGAAGCCAAGGAAATAGTCTTTACAAGGAGGGGCTTGTGTATGGTGTCACATGCAGGTAAGGAAACATTTCCTGCCTGAAGCAGAAAAAGCAGGTTATCTCATTTCTGTTCAGCTGTCAGCCTGAATGTGCTTGTGTTTCCTCCTGGTTTGTCTACTTTTACTTTGGTTTACATATAATTTCTTTTTTTTTTTTTTTTTTTGGTACATATAATTTCTTAAGGACACTCTTCAATTAGAATTGATCATCTTGCTTTGCATTCCCATACCACTTTTTATGTCCTTTATATACTCATTGCTCTGATGATTACTTATTTAGTATTTGTCTTCTCCCTTAGACTAAGACTGAGCTTCTAAAGGGCTTTGTGTTATTTATTGCTACAGAGTCAATGTTTAGCACAATGCTGGTTTGTTTGGTTTAAAGAGAGAAAGGGAGAGAGTGATTGTGAGAGAAAGAATCAGTTTTATTTTTTTCATCTGACCTTTGCCTTTGTTTCTGTTTGGATATCTGCAGTGACAGGGAGTGCATCAATTCTTCGAATACTGTGTATTCTAGTCTTTTTTTTTTTTTTTTTCAAAGAGAGCGAGGGACAATGAGAGAGAGAGAAAGAATCAGTTTTTTTTTTTTTTTTAAAGACAGGAGGACAGTGAGAGAGAAAGAGAGAATCAATTTTTATTGAGTTTTTCACATGGCTTTCATTGCTCTGACACTTAGTTGTGTATGTGGTGCTGGGGTTTGAACCCGTGTACTTGCTCATGCCGGGCAAGTGCCGTGACTGCCGGGCCACCGCTCCAGCCCCCAGAATCAGTTTTATTTAGGTTTTCGTGTGGCTTTCATTGCTCCAGCAGTTCACGTGTACGTAGTGCTAGGGTCCAAACCTGCATCCTCACACATGCTAGTCAAGCCCTGTTACCACTGAGCCACCTTTCTAGCCCCTGTGTTCTAGTCTTGATCACCTGCTCAATTAACATTTTTCATATTGAACCCAAATTTGCCTTATATATTCCTGCTGTTTATTCTTCGCTGCAGAAAAGTAATGTACTCCCAAATGTGCATATTAAAAGATTTTTCTTTAGCTATTTGGGAGTTGGGAGGCTGAGGTAGGAGGATTGCAAGTGTCAGCAACTTTTCAAAATTTTGTCTCAAAAGTTAAGAAAAAAAAAAAAGGAAAGAAAAGTGCTGTGGATGTAGCTCAGTGGTAAAAGCACTGTGTAGCACATGTCAGACAAGTCCCTGAGTTCAATCTCTAGTACCACTGAAAAAAAAAGAAAGATGTTTCTTTTCCTATTTTATTTCTTATGTAAAACATGCCAAGTTTCTTCATTTTTCAAAACGCTCTTGTGTCCAACATAGATAGGGATCTATGTTGCCCTTCTCTGGGTTCTAACTTTATTTATTTATTTGAGAGGGACAATGAGAAAGAGAATCAGTTTTTATTTAGTTTTACATGTGGCCTTCATTGCTCTGAAACTTCGTTGTGTATGTGGTGCTGGGGTTCGAACCCATGTACTTGCACATGCCAGGCAGGTGCTGTAACCGCTGAGTCACTGCTCCAGCCCGCCCCCAGCCCTTTTTATATTTTATTTTGGGACAGGGTCTTGCTACGTTGCTCAGGTCCTCACTAAGCTGCCGAGGCTGGCTTTGAACTCATCCTCCTGCCTCAGCCTCCTGAGTTGCTGGGATTACAGGCATGTGCCACCGTGTCCAGCTTCATTACATTTTATTACAAAATATTTTAAACATATGGAAAAGTCAGATCTGTATAATGAACATGTTTTAATACAAATGTTTTGGCATAGCTGTGAGGAGGAATAAGTGGGAAACTTTTAGTATGTATTTGCTTTATCACGCAGCTCTCATCTTTCTCTGTTCACCTATGAATTCATCTTTTTAAAAAATGCATTTCAGAGTGAGTTGTACCTTACATCTAAACACTTCTCCAGCCCCGCATGGGGATGCACCCCTGTAATTCCAGTGACTCGAGAGGCTGACACATGAGAACTGCAAGTTCAAGGCCAGCCTCAGCAGTTTAGCAAGACCCTGTCTCAAAATTAATAAAAGAATAAAAAGGGCTGGGATGTAGCCCCTGGGTTCAATCCCTAGTACCAGATACACAACAACAACAAAAACCTTCTGTATGCATATCATGAACTAGAGATTAACATTTGTTTATGATTTCTTGTTTAGATAAATTTACACACATGTATTACACATGTCTTAAGTGTATGATTTAATGAATTTTGACATGCCTATACGTGTTACTCAAAATATTTAGAATCCTCCCTCTAGAAAGTCCTCATGCCCTTTCTAAATGAAACATTGTACCCTCTGCCTCCTTTCTAGTGTTTCCACCACAGATTAGATTTGCCTGTTATAACTTCTAATAATTGTAATCATATAGTATGTACTCTATGTGTGAGGCTGCTTTCACTCAGTGTACTTTTGAGATTCCTTCATATTGCATGTGTCATTAGTTTGTTCTCTTTTGTTTTTGAACAGAATTTCATTGTATAAATATGCAACACTTTATCTAATTTTGTGTTGTTAGGCACGTGCGTTCTTTCCAGTTTTTGGCTACTATTAATATATCTACCCTGAACTTTCTTAAAGAGCAGACCCTTATACATGTTTAATTTCTCCTGGGTCTGCTAATTAGGTGAGGAATCAGTGAGTCATTGGTAGGTGTATTCTTAGTTTTGTAAGAAATTTCCAGATATTTTTCCAAAGCAACTTTTCATTTTATATTTATATTAGAGTTCTAGTTGTTCCACCTCCTCACCATTTTTTTTTTTTTTGAAGAAGGAGGGGAGCGTGAGAGACAGAGAGACAGAGAAAATCAATTTTATTTAATTTTTCATTTGGCCTTGGTTTCTCCAACACTTAGTTGCGTATGTGGTGCTGGGGTTTGAATGTGGGTCCTTGTGCATGCCAGGAAGTCGCTCCAACTGCTGAGCCACCACTCTAGTCCCCCCAACATTTTTTTTTTTAAGAGGTACGGTGAGAGAAAAAGAGAGAGAAACTATTTTTATTTAGTTTCTCATGTGCTTTTGTTGCTCCAAGACATCGTTGTGTACATGGTGCTGGGGTTTCAACTCGCACACATGCTCAAGGCGGGCAAGTGCTGCAACTGCCGTGCCACCGCTCCAGCCCCCCCGCAAAATTTTTAAAAATTTTAAAACTAGTTTTAATTTCTACTATTTACCGTTATTTTTTTAAAGAGAAAATAGAATAAATTTTATTTAGTTTTTCATGTGGCTTTTGTTGTTTGACACTTCGTTGTATATGTGGTGCTGGGGTTCGAGTCTGCGTCCTCACACATGCCAGGCAAGTGCCATAACTGCTGAACCACCTCTCCAGCCCTTGTTTACCGTTATTTAAAAATTTTCCTCACAAACATTTGCATTTTAACTTTTTTTTTTTGATGCTGGCAATTGAACCCAGGGCCAAACACATACTACTGCAGAAGTATATCCATAGTAGATTTTAACTTTATGTTTTCTCTCTCTCTCTTTCTTTGTTTAAGAGAGAGACTATGAGAGAAAAAGAATGAATTTTATTTAGTTTTTCATGTGGCTTTCATTGCACGACCTTGAGCATGCCAGGCAAGCGCCTTAACCGCTGAGCCACTGCTCCCACCTCTTTTTTTGTGCTGTCTTAAGACTTTCATTGAGTTTATCGAAGTCCTCTAGATGTGTCCAAGGCTCTGTTGTTGTTAGTGAGAAGATGCTTGTTTTCTTAGTGCAGCTATATCATGCTCACCTTGAAGTAAACCAAAACTTTTAAGTCTTTTTCAGACCAATTGTTGTTAACCACATCAACTTATCATGTACTTAAGAAACTAACTTTTTTTTTTCTTAAAGAGAGAGAGAGGGACAGTGAGAGAGAGAGAATCAGTGTTATTTAGTTTTTCATCTGGTTTTTGTTGTTTCAACATTTAGTTGTGTATGTGGTGCTGGGGTGTGAACCCAGGTGCTCGTGCATGCCAGGCAAACACCATAACTGCTGAACCACTGCTCCAGCCCAGAAACTGACTTTAAAATCCTAAATTTAGGACTTAAAGCTTATCCCTATATGTTCCATTTAGTTGATTTGAGAATATAGATTTTTGAATCTGTAATTAGTTGGTTTGACATTTCTTTCTAGCTTCCTGTCATCTACCAATTTGATAAATGTGTTTTCTGAAACTTCTAAATCATTGATACAGTTCTTAAATGGTTTAACTTCAAAGATGCATCCTATGACACACTATTGGAGACTAGTTTTTTGTTTTGTTTTTTTAATATTACTTGTAATTGGCACTCTGCCACTGAGCTACATCTCCAGCCCTTTTCATTTTTTTATTATTTTATTTTGAGACAAGGTCTCACCAAGTTGCCCAGGCTGGCTTCAAACTTGCCATCCTTCTACTTCAGTCTCCTGAGTCTCCTGGATTACAGGTGTGCGCCACTGGGCCCTGCTAGATGCTTCTTGATTTTGGTCAGTGCAGAAAGGATTTAGACATGCCAACCAACTATGAGTGTATCTAATTATAAAATCATCTAGCTTAGATTTTCTACATGTCTTCCCACTAAAATTGAATCATGAAAAAGGAACTTTCCCCTTCACTCTCTCCTCTGTGCTAAGCATCTTGAACAAGGATTGAGGGGTAGCTGTTGTTTGATAACTGTTTTTGACTTGAATGATAGATATTAGGATTATGTCAGATGCCTTGTGGGGAATAGCATCCATTGTCTCCATAGAGTTCCCCTTATTAAAAAATGAAAATCATTTCTGCCAACAACATTCTTTTTGGCTTTTTCACAGAAAAGGAAGTGAATGAACTGATGGAAGAACTGTTTGAAACTGTGAGTAATGATCCTTGAGTGAGAAGATGGGATGGCAAAAGTAGATTCTTGGGAGTATAGGACAAGGGGTTGGTGGTGCCTGTCATGGAGGTTCAGCCCTGGAAGGGGAAGGAACTGCTGATGTGTGTGTGCCTGCATATGTGGACAAGGAGGTGGGGACAGCAAAGAGTCCCAGTTTCTTGGATTCCATTTGCTGTTCTTTTCTTTCTACCCTACACCTATCCTGTGGTCCGTGGGTGTTTGTATTTGCATTTCTTTTCGTTAATTTGCAAATCTTAAAATTTTAGGGTTGAGGAGAAGTGGGAAAGGCAGGAAGGGGAAAGGAGGTGAGTAGTAGCCATAGAACAGGAGGAAGACATGGAGATGAAGAGGGTTAGCCTGGAGTTAAGGAACAGAGTATGACAGAGTTCTTGATAATTGCATGTGTATCAGTGGGGAACTTGAAGGCCTAAATGACACTAGAGATTCTGAGTGTGGCCAACACGGAATTATGTTCCCTGGACAGCTCTCTTCTTAAATAAGCTTTGAAAGTTGGAACTTGGTGACAATTTAATTTCTGGAGTGTTTTAGTCAGCTGTTTTGTTGCTTTGACCCAAGGACCCGACAAGAACACTTTTAAGAGGAAAAGTTCCTTTCGAAGCTCATAGTTTCGAAGGCCAGCTCATTCCTGGGGGCTTGAGGTGAGGCTGAACATCATTGTGGAAGGTGTGGTTCCAGGGAGCAGAGAGAAAGAGACTCTGCTCCAGATACAAAATGTATACCCCAAAGGCACACCCACCCCCAAGGACCCACCTCCTCCAGCCACACCCTACCAGCATACAGTAGTAATCCCTATCAGGGAATCAACTCACTGATTGGGTTAAGGCTTTTATGTTTTTTTATTTTATTGTTATATTTTTAATAGATGATGAGAGAGGGAGGGAGGGAGGGAGTGTTGGAGGGAAAGAGAGGATCAGTTTTATTTAGTTTTTCATCTGTTTTTCATTTATCTGACACTTAATTGTGTACGTGGTGCTTGGGTTCAAACCTGGGTTCTTATGTATGCCAGGCAAGTACCATAACCACTGAGCCCACTGCTCCAGCCCTTGGTGAAGGCTTTTGTAACCTAGTCATTTCACCTCAGTGTTCACATTGTCACACATGAGCTTTTGGGTGATATCTCAAATTCAGACCATAACATGGAGGCTCAGGAATTCTGGCAGAAAAATGTCCAAATCTTCCCTACCTCAGTCTGAGTCAAAACAGAATCAAATATCTCAGTATTGTAGAAGCTCTGCAAAACATTAAAAATTTGAAAAGTCTTGACTTGTTTGAGAATACAAATGTGGAAGATTATAAAGAAAGTATTTTTGAACTGCTACAACAAATCTCATACTTCGATGGATTTGATCAGGAGGGTAACAAAGCACCAGCCTCGGAAGAGGAGGATGAGTAGGGTGGAGAGGAAGAGGATGAAGCTGGTCCACCCAAGGGTGTGAGGAAGAAGATGAGGAGGGTGAAGATGAACAAGCTCAGAATTGAAGAAGATGATGACTGTTGAAGAAGAGAAGGAAGAAGAAGGTCTTCTGGGGGGAGAGGAGGAAATGAGATGCTGAAAATGATGGAGAGGAAACACCAGATTCCATAATGTTCCTGGATGCACAGAAGAGTAGTTGCATCTTTGTTCTGTTTCTTCATGTAGGATAGCTATCCCTACAGAAGATAATGTGTAACTTTTTTTTTTTTTTAAAGAGAGAAGGACAGTGAGTGAGAGAGAATCAATTTTTATTGAGTTTTTCACATGGCTATCATTGCTTTGACACTTAGTTGTGTACGTGGTGCTGGGGTTTGAACCCATGTACTTATGCATGCCAGGCAAGCACCATAACCGCTGAGCCACAGCTCCAGCCCCTATAATGTGTAACTTTTTATAGGAAAAGTATCATTTTACTATTTTTGCCTTATCATTCCAATTAAGGTTTACTAGTGTGTGGGCTGGAGCAGTGAGTTGGCAGTTACGGTGCTTGCCTGGCATGTACGAGTACATGGTTTGGAACCCTAGCACTATGTACACAACGAAGTGTTGGAGCAATGAAAGCCACATGAAAAACTAAATAAGATAAAAATTGATTCTCTGTCTCTTTCTCTGTCCCTCTTTAAAAAAAAAAAAAGATTTACTAGTGTGTTAATGATCATATTGTATGTGGAGAAAAATCTTCATTGATACTCTCCTTATTAAGAAATTCTTGGGGCTGGAGCGGTGGCTCAGCGGTTACAGCGCTTGTCTGGCATGCGCGAGTACATGGTTCCAACCCCAGCACCCACATACACAACTAAGTGTCAGAGCAACGAAAGCCACGTGAAAAACTCAATAAAAATTGATTCTGTCTCTATCTTTGTCTCTGTTTGTCTGTCTCTCTTTCACTGTCCTTCTCTCTTAAAAAAAAAAAAAAAATCCGGACTCCTGACAGAGATCAACAGCTGCTGGGTCCTTGGGGTATATTGTTGTAATTTCTCCAGAGCAGATGATAGCTGACAAAGCCGCTTGGACCTGATGGACCATGGGAGTGCATTGGTCTGATCTGTGCGGACAGTTCCAATTGACAGTGCTTTCCATTCCACCTTACCTTTTACTGCTGAGAAGGGAAGCCATGTCAACTGCTGCAGTATTAGGCCACTCCAGTTGGCAGCTTAGTGAGCAATGTAGAGAGAGGAAGGGCTTAACAACTCCTAGCCCTGCACCCACTCGCTCTCGTTTTCTCTCCCCTTTTCTACCTCATTTCCCCCCTCTTCTCTCTCTCACTCACTCACACACACTCTCTCTCTCTCAGTACATAGCCCAAGAAGAAACAGAAAGAAGCACAGTTGGGCATGAGCACCGACCCTGCATTCTTAACCATTTTGGCCACCTCAGTGGATGATTTCTTCATTTTTCATTAAAAATGCTTTTTCTTGGGGCTGGTGTGGTGGCTCAGTGGTTACATCTCTTGCCTGGCATGTGCGAGAACACAGGTTTGAACCCTAGCACCACGTACACAATGAAGAGTTGGAGCAATGTCTGTCTCTCTCTCTCTTTCTCTCTCTCTCTCTCTTTCTCTCTCTCTCTGTCTCCCCCTCTCCCTCTTTCTCTGTTTTTTGAAAAAAGATGCTTTTTCCTTTTTTTCTTCAGGAGGCTATTCTTTCTCTGTTGATTAGTTCATGAACATATACATATGCATATTTCTTTTTTTTCCTTGATTTTAAGCATTTTTTAAAAATGTAGTTTTTCGTTATTTTTCCTTGCCTTATTTTTTTTTGTGGAGGACAGGGAATTTAACCCTGGACTACTTAACCACTAAGCAGCATCCCAGCCCTTTTTATTTTTTATTTTTAAATTTTGAGACAGGGTCTCACTAAGTGGCTTAGAGCCTCAGCCTCCTGAGTCTGGGATTACAGTCATGCCCCACTGTGCCCAGCCTTGCCTTATTTATTTTATTTTATTTCCTTGTTTATTTTCATTTTATTCTCTCTCTCTCTCTTTCTCTTTCTCTCTTTTAAAGAGAGAGGGACAGTGAGAGAGAGAGAAAGAGAATCAATTTTTATTTACTTTTTCATTTGGTCTTCGTTTCTCAGACATTTAGTTGTGTACGTGGTACGGGGGTTTGAACTCAGGCCCTCGCGCATGCCAGGCAAGCGCTTTAACCACTGAGCCACTGCTCCAGCCCTCTCTGTTCACTTTTTGAAATTGTAAACTCTTCTATCTTCCTGTCACGTTTTCTTTTCTTTTTCTCTTTCTTTTTTAAAGGCATTAATGCTTCTTTCTTTCTTTCTTTCTTTCTTTCTTTCTTTCTTTCTTTCTTAAGAGAGAGGGACAGTGAGAGAGAGAGAAAGAATCAATTTTTATTTAGTTTTTCATGTGGCTTTCATTGTACCTACACTTTGTTGTGTATGTGGTGCTGGGGTTTTAACTCGCGTACTCGTGCACATTGGGCAAGCATTGTAACCACTGAGCCACTGCTCCAGCCCCTCTTTTTCTCTTAATGAACTGTACTTTTACCATCTTTAAGAATAAATTGGGGGGCTGAGCGGTTATAGTGCTTGCCTGGCATGCATGAGTACGCAGGTTTGAACCCCAGCACCACGTATACAACGAAGTGCAATGAGAGCTAAATGAAAAACTAAATAAAATTGATTCTGTCTTTCTCTTTCTCTCTTACTGTCCCTCTCTCTTTAAACAAAATGAAACGAAACAAAACAAAAAAAATTGGTTTATATAATTCCTGCCCCCCTATTCGTGCTGTTACAGTTATTATTGCTGTGGATGACGTAGTTGACACCTGTTTGCTTTAATGCAAGACCTAATTCATGGTTAGTTACTGTTTTTGCTCTTGGCCATTGCTGACCCCACCATTCCTGTGTTTTTTTTGTTTTTTTTTTTTTTTTCAGAGAAAGAGGGGACAGAGAGAGAAAGAAGCAATCTTTATTTGTTTAGTTTTTCATGTGACTTTCATTCCTCAGACTCTTTGTTGAGTACGTGGTGCTGGGGTTTGAACTCACGTCCTCGCGCTTGTCAGGCAAGTGCCGTAACCGCTGAGCCACCGTTCCAGCCCCCCTGGTTTTTGTGGTAATTAGCATTCTAGGTGTCATAGTAGGGACCAGGCATTTAGTTTAATGCTGTATATTGTTTGCATTGGTTCTTGCTGTTGTTTGTTTTCCCATATGCGAAGTGCTGGGAACTTAAAGGGACACAAAAAGTTCACAGGGTACTCTTTTGCTGAACTTAATTTAACAAAAAGACAGTGTACCTTACTCTACACAAAAACTAATGACATTCAAACTTCAGCTATATATTAATACAAAGAATAGAAGAGTTAAAAACTCAAGCTAATGACCAGTACCCAAGTAGAAATGGCTAGGAGTGGGCTCTCAGATCCCACTCATGGACATCCATTGCTACAGCAGAAACAGAGAACTAAGCCAAAGGCTGTGTATACTACAACTATGAAAAGACCTCTCTTTAGATCACTCTAGGACACTTTGGCAAATGAAGGCTATGCCCTGAAAAGGCCCACAAATAAAAATGGAAGAGAGATCCATTCTAACAGATACTGAAATACTGAAATATGAAAAAAGGTAGCATGGCACCTCCTAAAATTCGTAATTCAGTAGCAATTGACCTCCAAAATATTGAAAATATTGAAGTGGATGAAATACCAGATAAAGAATTCAAAAGAATGACTGTAAAAATGAAAAATGAATTCCAAGAGAACACAGAAAAACAACTGAGTGAATGAAGAAGATCAGTACAGGATATGAATGAGAAATTTAATAAGGAGATAGAGATATTGAAGAAGAACCAAGCACAGATCCTGGAAATGAAAGATAGTAAATCAAATAAAGTATTCAGTGAAAGTCTCTCTAATGGAGCACTTACACCGTGCTGAAGACAGAATCGCAGAGATGGAAGACAAAGTGCCCAGCCTGAGCATTCAGACAGTGTAAAGGAAAAAAAAAAAAAGTAACCATGATCAGAATGTATAAGAACTCTGAGACAACATTAAGAGACTGAATTTAAGAATCATTGGAATTAAGGGTGAGAGGCAGTATAATGGAATGGATAACCTTTCCAGGGAAGTAATAGGAAAATTTCTAAACCTTGAGAATGAGATGGACGTCCAGATATGAGGCATTCAGCACCTCATATAGACAAGATCAAAATAGAACCTCTCTATGACACATTATAATTAAAATATCTAGCATCGGAATAAGGTCAGAATAGTAAAAGCCTCAAGAAAAGCATCAGGTAACATTTAGAGGTAAGCCAATTAAAATTATATTTCTCAGCACAAAATCTAAAAACTGGAAAGCTTGGAATAATGTGTTCCAAGTCTGCAGAGAAAGTAACTGTCAACTAAGATTCCCATATCTACCAAAACTACCTTCAAAATTGAAAAAGAACTGGGCATAGTGGTATACACCTATAATTCCAATAATTTGAGAGGTTGGGGCAAGAGGATTGTGAGTTCAAGTCCAGCCTTGGCAACTTAGCAAGGTCCTAAGCAAGTTAGCAAGACCCTGTCTCACAAAAAACAAACAAACAAACACATAAATAAAGTAAAGGTCTGCGAGTCTGGTTCAGTGGTTAAGCACCCCTGGTTTTAATCCCTGGTACTCCTCCCCCCCAAAAAAATAAAAAAAAATTAAACCTTGGGGTTGGGGCTTTAGCTCAGTGGCAGACCACTTGCTTAGCACACGTAAGGCCCCGAGTTTGGTCCTCAGCCCTGAAAACCAATAATAAGCCTATAATAAAGAACTTAAATAAAACTCCATGCAAAAGAAATAAACAAACCCTAGAGCTCACAAAAGAATAAATCTCATTTGAAGAATAACTAAGCACATGAGAAACAGGACCAAATTAAACATTACCAATAAATCAAAATGTCAGGAATTAAAATTCTCTCTATAATAACATTAAATGTAAATGGTCTCACTCTCCAATTAAAAGATATAGGTTGGCAGAATGGATTAAAAAGATCCAACTATATGTTGTTTGCAAGAGACTCACCTTAGAGGCAAAAACAGCCAAAGGCTGAAAATGAAAGCATGGAAATTGCTATACCATGAGAATGGAGTCCCCAAACAAGCAGGAGTAACTATTCATATCTGACAAAGCAGACTTCAAAACAAAATTAATCAGAAGACAAAGGCAATCCAACATGATATAACAACAATAAATATCTATGCCCCAAATGTGGGGGTAGCTAATTATATAAAAGAGACACTACTCAAATTGAAGCCATAGACCCTAGTGCAATAATATTGGGTGATTTCAACACACTCCCTCACAATTAGGCAGGTCATACAGACATAAACTCAGGTAAAGACTCTGGACCTGAACAGTACTGTTAATCAAATGGACTTGACAGACATCTATGTAATATTTTATCCAACAACAGCTGAATATACTTTTCTTCTCAGTGCATGGAACCTTTTCCAAAACTGACCATATTCTAGACCACAAAGCAACATTTAGCAAATTCAAAACAAATTGATACAATTTCTTGTATTTTATCAGATCATAAGTGTAGTAAAATTAAAAATCAACCTAACAAAACCCTACAGAAAGTATACAAACGTGGAGCTCCAACGTGGGTGATTGAAGATAACAGGCGAGAAATTCAAAATTTCTTAGACTCAAATGGGAATAGTGATACAGCATACTGGAACCTCTGGAATCCTATGAAGGCGAGAGAAATTTTATAGCCATGAATACCCACATGAGACGATCAGGTCCCAAATGAACAACCTGATGATGCATCTCAAGGCCCTTGAAAAAAAAATTAATTCCAAAACCAGTAGAAAGAAGAAAATAATTAAGATCAGAGCTGAAATCAATGAAATTGAGAGTAAAAAAGTAACACAAAGGATCAGGAAACAAATAGTTGGTTCTTTGAAAAGATAAGAAAGATTGATAAGCTCTTAGCCAAGCTAACCAAAAGAATAAGAGAGAAGACCCACCAGGCACTGTGGTGCACTCCTGTAATCCCAGCAATTTGGGAAGCTGAGACAGGAGGATTGCAAGTTGAGGGCCAACCTCAGCAGTGTAATGAGCTCCTAACAACTTAGGGAGATCCTGTCTCAAAATAAAAAATGGAAAGGGCTAGGGAGCTGGCTCAGTGGTAAAGCATCACTGGGTTAAATGCCTAGTTATTAGAAACGGAGCGGGGGAGATGACCCAAATTAATAATAACATTAAAGATGAAAAATAAGTCACAGGGGGCTGGAGTGGTGACTCAGTGGTTGAAGTGCTTGCCTGGCATGCACAAAGACCCAGATTCAAACCACATACACAACTTGAGTGTCGGAAAAACGGGGTCAGATGAAAAAATTTAAAAAAGAAATAAAATTGATTTTTTCTTTCCCTCTGTCTCTCTCTCTCTCCAAAAAGAAAAATAAGGGGTTGGGGATTTAGCTCAGTGGCAGAGTGCTTGCCTAGCATGTGTAAGGCCCCGAGTTTGGTCCTCAGCCCTGAATAAAATAAAAATAAAAAATAAAACAAAAGAAATCACAGAAATACAGCAGACCGTAAACTTACAGTCCAATAAATTGGAAAACCTAGAAAAAATGGATACATTTCTAGACATATATGATCTGCCAGAATTGAATCAAGAAATGATAGACAACCTAAACAGACTAATAACTTATAATCGGATAGTAGCAATAACGAAAAGACGAACACAGGACCAGATGGATTCTCAGTTGAATTCTACCAGACCTTTAAAGAAGATCTAATGCCAATGCTCCTTAAGTTATTCCATGAAATAGAAGGGGATGGAACACTTCCAGATTCATTTCAACTGATTCTTCCTCCCAAATGTGTTCCGTCTGAAGGTGGGACTTGTGAGAACTGACCACATGAATATTGTAAAAGCCCCAGGTGACTCCATATGTGTCCCTGCTTCTCCTCCCTAAGGATCAAAACCAGACAATGATACATCTAGGAAAGGAGACTGCAGACCAGTATCCTTGAAGAATATAGGTGTAAAAATTTTTCATATTGGCGAATCATTTTCAACAATGATTAAGAGATTGTACATCATGCCTAAGTTGGTTTTATCCCCAGGATGCAAGAATGGTTTAACATATACAAATCAACAAATGTAATTCACCACATATATAGAATTTTTTTTTTTTTTTTAGTTTTTCACATGGCTTTCGTTGCTCTAAGACTTTGTTGTATACATGGTGCTGGGGTTTGAACTCGCATACTCGTGCACACCAGGTTAGTGCCGTAACTGCTGAGCCACCGCTCCAGCCCAGAATTTTTTAATATATTAAGGAATTGAGTTATTGTAAAATCATAAATGCATTTAAAGTAGCAATATGATATGAATTACCCCCTAGGTCCCTCCCTATTCTCCCTCCTTCTCCCCTTCCCAACCCACCCTGCACAAAAATTAACTCAAAATGGCTCAAAGATCTAGGAATTACATCAGAAACTATGCAATTCCCAGAATAAACTGTGGGGTCAACATTTCAGCATATAGGCATAGGCAACAGCTTTCTAAATAGAACCGCGAAAACTCAAAATATAATGCCAAGAGTTAATAAATGGCATGGATTCAAATTAAAAAGCTGCCCAGCAAAGGAAACAGTAAGGAATGTGAAGAGAGACTCGGAGAACATTTTTGCTAGGTACTCATCTAGGATTAGTATCTAGACTATATAACGATCTGAAAAAACGTAACACTAAGAATAACTCAATTGGGGCTGGAGCGGTGGCTCAGTGGTTACAGCATTTCTCTGGCATGCACCGGGAGACAGGTTCGAACCCCAGCACCATATACGAACCGAAGTGTTGGAGCAATGAAAGCCACAAGAAAAACGAAATAAAATTGATTCTCTCTCACTGTGCCTTTCTTTCTTTAAAAAGAAAAAAAATAGCTTTTACACAAGTGCAGTTGGGTACATTTCATTCATAAGATTTTCAAGTTATTTGTAAATTAACTGAAATTACAGTCAGGTGTAATGTAAATGA
The DNA here is from genome assembly GCA_004027875.1 of Aplodontia rufa. Taxonomy (NCBI): domain Eukaryota; kingdom Metazoa; phylum Chordata; class Mammalia; order Rodentia; family Aplodontiidae; genus Aplodontia; species Aplodontia rufa. The sequence continues at coordinate 43,776 of PVKS010002168.1, forward strand.
CAGTAGTCTTTTGAATAAGTAGGTTATTGTCTTAGAGGTGATCCAGGATCTTTAGTTTAAAGGCATTGCCTTTTGTATGGTTAAGGATATTTGGGTATTTTTTTTTTTTTTTTATTCCACGGTTTGAACCCAGGAGTACTCAAACCCTGAACCACATCCCCAGCCCAGTTTTGTATTTTAATTTGAGACAGGGTCTCTCTAAGTTGCTCAGAGCCTTGCTCAATTGCTGAGGCTGGTCTCAAGCTTGTGAACCTCCGGCCTCAGCCTTCCGAGTTGCTGGGATTACAGGCGTGCGCCACTGTGCCTGGCTGGGTGCTTATTTTTTACATGAATTAAGTTGGAAAGTAGAAGCAGAATAATAGAGATTCTATTCAATATAGTTTGTGGATTTGGGGGAGGTTCAGGTCAGTAACATAGTTGATGGATTTTGTGGTTGTTTACGATTTCACTTTGAAGGAGAAGTTGCATATTGTAGGTGCAGACATGCAGGAGAGCCCTTTCTTGAGGGTGCAGGTCTTGACGTGGCCATGGTTGTTGTTTGTTTTGTTTTAGATATGCATTCTTTCTCCTTTCAGCAGTTTCTTTACGATCCCCTTCTCTTCTTGTTTTCACTCCCCTGTTTCTATCCCAAAAGAAAGTTGGGGACTTGTGCATACGCAGGAAGAAACAGAATTTCTGAGATAGGAATGTTATTATTGATTTTTTTTCCTAAGGAAAGAGAGAATCAATTTTATTTATTTTTCATCTGGCCTCTGTTTCTACACTTAGTTGTACACATGGTGCTGGGGTTTAAACCTAGGTCTTTGTGCAGGCCAGGCAAGCGCTCCAGCTGCTGAGCCACCGCTCTAGCCCATTGATACAGTTTGTTTGCAGCAAGATCTGCTACTGCCAATCTTTCTTGACTTGATAACACGTAAGACCATATCGGTGGGAAGAAGGAAGAAAAGAAGCAGGGGAGACTCTTGGAAGCAACACCAGTGTTCCTCAGAAGTCAGAATGTTGATAATTAATAAGACAGTCAAATCAAATTTTTAAGATGGCTTCACAGTGTGGATACTAATCCTGCACGGTGTTTATTATTTCTGAGTAGAACCTTTAGTTATTCCTATAGTTTTAAAGTATTACCAGTGTAACATTTAATTGGAATATAGTAGGTAGTTGGAAAAAATTTGGGACTAAACATCAAAATTAGGATTTATTTTTTGGTGCTGGAATGGTGGCCCAGTGGTATCGTGCTTGCCTGGCATGGCCAAGGACCTGGGCTCGGACTGTGGCACCACATATGCAATAAGTGTCCGAGTAACGAAAATCAGATGAAAAACTGAATTAAGTTGATATTCTCTCTCTCTCTCTCTCACTCTCTTTTTAAAGAGAGAAAGACAGTGTGTGTGTGTGAGAGAGAGAATCAATTTTTATTGAGTTTTTCACATGGCTTTCGTTGTTCCGACACTTAGTTGTGTACATGGTGCTGGGGTTTGAACCCTTGTACTTGTGCATGCCAGGCAAGCGCTGTAACTACCAAGCTACCGCTCCAGCCCCCATTCTCTCTCTCTTAAAAAAAAAAAAAAAAGGATGTATTTTTAAGGGAATGTCCATTAAAAATAGGGAAATATTTGGCCTAAGTGTGAGTGTATGCTTCCTTACTTGGCTACCAAATAAAATATAATGAGGGCTGGGGATGTGGCTCAGTGGCAGCGTGGTTGCCTAGATTGTGTGAGGTCCTGAGTTCGATCCCCAGCACCATACAAACTCAAAAAT
>PVKS010002168.1:45633-123436 GCA_004027875.1 Aplodontia rufa
GCTAAATTTTTTCTCTTTTGAGTATTTCTAAGTGTTTTTTTTTTTTTTTAAAGAGGGACAGTGAGTGAGAGAGAGAGAATCGGTTTTATTTCGTTTTTCATGTGACTTTCGTTGCTCCAACACTTTGTTGTGTATGTGGTGCTGGGGTTTGAACTCACATACTTGCGCATGCTAGGCAAGCACCATAACCGCTGAGCCACCACTCCAGCTCCTATTTCTAAGTTTTTAAAAAGTTAGTGTCAGTGCCAGGTACAGTGGTGCATGCCTGTAATTTCTAAGGCAAAGGCAGGAGGATTCCAAGTTTGAGGGCAACCTCGACAACTTAGTGAGTCCCTGTTTAAAAGAAAAGAAAAAATGTAACTGGGGATGTAGGTTAGTGGCAAAGCATCTCTAGTCCATCCCCAGTACACCCCCTGAAAATGGCAAATTAATTGAAGGTATACTTCTATACCTGGACACATTTAAATTACTGAATATGGGGCCTGGAGTGGTGGTTCAGTGGTTATGGTGCTTGCCTGGCATGTGTAAGGACATGGGTTTGAACCCCAGCACTACATACACAACAAAGTGTTGGAGCTACAAAAGTCACATGACAAACGAAAAATTAAAAATTGATTCTCTCTTTATATCTAGTATGGGGGAAATATAGAAGAGTCAAGTGACTGGGGTGTGGGCGATGTGGGGATTATTTATTCTGGATTAGTTTCAGTGGCATATCATATTGTTACTACACATGCATTTATGATTATACAACAACACTACTACTTAATAAATTAAAAACAAAACAATTTAACAATTGGTACCCAACCATCTGAAAAAAAAAACTGATTATCTCTCATCAACTTAGCAAGACTCTGAGGAACTTTATGAGACCCTGTCTCAAAATAAAAAGTAAGAAAGGATGGTGTTGTGGTTTAGGGATTAAGCATTCTGGTTTCAGTCCCTGGTACCAAACAAAAACAGTATAGTGCTGCTGCTGCTTGGTTTTTCATTTAAAATGTAGGACTTGGTGTTTTAAAGTATAAATTGTGAGGTTATTTGTGGAGAAACTAAAGCAGTTGCACAATTGAAAGAATTTTCCTCCTAATTTTAACAATTGAAATGCCCTGCTTTTGGCAAACAATTCTTATTATACACTGTGCCAGATTATAAAATACTTATTTTTAAAATGAGATATATATTTTGACTTTTTAAGTCATTTTATTGTGCAATCAAAATTAGAGTTCTTCAATTTGAAAACAATTTTTAGATTCTCCACATAGGATTTATTTAGCTTTGTGGGTGTTTTATTTTTTTTTCCCACTTTTTTTTATTGGTACATTAAAGTTGTCATAATGATGGGATTTATTGTTACATATTTGTACATGCACACAGTATAACAATATAATCTGGCCTACTCCTTCGTGTGTGTGATATTTTCATGAAAGTAACTAAGGGTGGTTTTGTAGAAGTTTTAAATTCTGTTGTAACGCTTTTTGTATGGCAGTATGTATATAGTGTGTTAAGTTCCTAAAGAATCCTTTAAACCTTGGAAGTTTTATGCAATTTTTTTTAAAAGATATTTTGTAAGAGAGAGAGTGTCAATTTTTTCATCTGGTGTTTCTTTTTCCTTTGTTTACTTGCGTATGCAGTGCTGGGGATCAAACCTGGGTCTTTACACATACCAGGCAAGTGCTCTACCATTGAGCCGCCTCTCCAGATCCACAACTATGTGTGTGTGTTTAAAGAGAGAGAGAGAGAGAGAGAGAGTCAGTTTTTATTTATTTTTCATCTGGTTCTTGTTCTTCCAACACTTAGTTGTGTATGTGGTGCTGGGGATCGACCCTGGGTCTTTGCACACGCCAGGCAGTCACTCTGCCACTGAGCCACTTCTGCAACTGTGTTTGTTTTTTAAAGTTTGCTTGTTTATTTATTTTTTTGAGGGAGTGGGAGAGAAAAAGAAAAAATCAATTTTATTTTTTTCATGTGGCCTTCTCTGTCACTTAGTTGTGTATGTGGTGCTGGGTTTCAAACCTGGGTTCTTCCACCTGCCAGGCAAGTGCTCTAACTACTGAGGCACTGCTCCACCTGCAACTGTTTTTATTTTATTTTAGTAAAAGAGAGAGGGACGGTGAAAGAGAGAGAATTAATTTTTTTTAATAGAGAGGGACAGTGAGAGAGAGAGAAAGAATCAGTTTTATTTAGTTTTTCATATGGCTTTTGTTATTCAGACACTTTGTTGTGTATGTGGTGCTGGAGTTTGCACCCGTGTACTTGCACTTGCCAGGCAAGGGCCTTAACCACTGAGCCACTGATTCAGCCCCTAGAATCAATTTTTTTTAAATTTAGCTTTTCTTATAACTTTCGTTGCTCCAACACTTTGTCATGTATGTATGTGCTGGGGTTTGAACCCATGGCCTCGTGCATGCCAGGCAAACACTATAACCACTGAGCCACCTGACCCCACAACTGTGTTTTTAATAAAGCCATGACAGTGTTAAAAATAAAAAAGCAATACTCTCGATCATTCTTTTATTTTTTCTGACTATTCCTTGTTTTTTCTGTGACTACTGTAACTTAAAAATTTTTGAAACTGAATTGCTTCAAATAAATTGAAGATTTGTTTTAATAAACAAAAGAAAAAAAAGGAAAGTAGATTCTCTAGGAAGCTCTGACCTTGACCCTGTCTTCAGAATGGTGGTCTGCCTGAGTCATTCCCCTGTTACTCCACCCAGAAAAGAATACTGTGGCAAGAACATTTTACGAATTAGTAAATTCTTGATTTTCCATATGTAGTTTATTCCTAGTGAGATTTTCCTTACAAACTTTTGATGTCCTCTCCAACTATCATTGGGTACACCCTTAAGGATTGTAGTTTAAGAATACTTTGAGCACAGATACATAACCTTTTTCATAAATTTGTGTCATGAAAGATATTTCTGTGTAAGAGATTGATTGTTCTGAGTTATGGATGCTCAGTTGTTATGACAAATTGGCTTGTTGAAAGACGCTTGTTGGAATAATGGGCATCCCAAGTGTGAGGTTGAGGGCGTCCTAATGACAGTGGTCTGATGTGAGCTCTTTCTGGGTACCAGCCTGATTAACATCCTGTAATCTGTAGTTTTTGTCATAGGAATGCTGGTTATGTTGCAGGAGGAAGTGGGTTTCTTGGTTCTTCTGCCCCTATCAGGCAAGATTACTGAGGGCACACAAGTGTAGACACAGCATGTGTTCATTGAAAGCATAAGTACAGAAAAGAAAGAAAGAAAGAAAGTGTACGTACATGCAGTATAGACCCAGAACGGTCTGTCTGTGCAGTAAGAATGCCCCATGTGTTCCCTAATAGTCCTGCCTGCACGCCGCTCTAGCTTCTGGTTGTCAGAGCTGTGAACCTAATAAGAACAGCTGCCTTTAATGCTCAGTTTACAAGGAAGTATCTCTGGTTGGTTTTAAAGCCTGTTCTGCATGTGAGGAGATTGGGGGGTACTCTTTCTTCTGCCCTTGTAGTTTGTAGGACCCCTGTGACCAGGATTGAGACATCTTATTCTCCTGAGGCAGCTGAGTGCACATCTGCTTTCTTGAGAAATTTGATTTCATCCTCCTCTGTGACTGTGCCCTAGTGCCTCTTCTTTGGGTCCTGCTTGTATCTGTCTATCTTACCTCTCAGTTTTTACTGAATACTGCTGGAGTGACTTAAAAAGATCCATTCCCCAGGAAAACTTTTCTTTCCCCACAGTTCCAAGATGAGATGGGATTCTCCAACATGGAAGATGATGGTCCAGAGGAGGAGGAGCGAGTGCCTGAGTCTCGTCCTAACTTCAACACCCCTCAAGCCCTACGGTAGGCTGGTCAAAGACCTTGAGAGTTAAGAGTGGAGGAAAAGGTTTTAGGAAAGTATAGTTAACAGTTTCCCATCTTCAGCTACCATGTGAGCCCTGTGGGCAATTTCAAGTGAAAAGTCTCCTTATGGGGCAGTGCAGCTATAGTCCAAGCTGTTTCTGTTTGGGAAGGGAGAGAAAACAGTAGCTGGTGTCCAGAGCAGCTTCTCCAGGTGAGTGGTCCTGGAGAGGTATGTGGGACTTGAGGTGGCCAGCCACAAAAAGTCTCGTAAATTATAATACCCAGTATGTCCTTTTCGTTCTGTTTGCCATTAATATCTGGTGGATTATTACTGAAAATTTACTAGTCACCTAGGCATCAGTTGAGCAAACCATGAAGCCCCTGCAGTAATGTCCAGGGAGCCTGAAACATGTTCTTGCCTTTCCATGTGAAGTTGACATTTTTTTCTTTTGTGTACAGAGGATTGAATTCAGAGGTGCTTTACCACTCTGCTATATACCCATTTCTTATTTTAATTTCTAGTTTTTTTAACAGAGAGAGAAGTGAGAGAGAATCGATTTTATTTAGTTTGTCATGTGGACTTTGCCGCTCCGAAACTTCATTGCGTAGGTGGTACTGGGGACCTACTAACCCGCATACCTGCGCGTGGCAGGCAAGCATCTCAACTGCGGAGCCACTGCTCCAGCCCTTAATTTCTAATTTTGAAGCAGGGTCTCATTAAGTTGCTGAGGTTGTCCTTCAGATTGATGATTCTCCTGCCTCAGCCTCCTGAATCTCTGGGATTATAGGCATATGCCACTGTGCCTAGTGAAGTTGGCATTTCTTTTTTTTTTGAAGGTAAGGATGTCTAATCAAGGTGTGTCCTTTTTTTTAGAGAGAGAGAGAATCAATTTTTATTTAGTTTTCATGTGACTTCTTTTGCTCCAACACTTCGTTGGGTACACGGCACTGGGGCTTGAACCCTCGTACTCGTGCATGCCAGGCAAGCATCGCAACCGCAGAGCCACCACTCCAGCCCTTAAATTGGCATTTCTAAACTCAGAATAGATTTGAATTAATTTTGTAATAGATTTGAATCTGTACTTTAATTAATTGTTGTCCACTGTGAGTTGCAGCATATAATTATCAGGGGGATGGTTGGAGGCCAGTATGCAATGTATGTCAAGCTAACAGACCCAGTCTCTCATTAGTGCTGTGTTTTAACTTAACAGAATTACTTAAGTAGAGAGCCTGGGATTCCTATGAAAGCTGGGGCCTTATAAATCATTCAATTTAGTGGAAAAGACAAGATATACTAATTGGTGTAATCATCTTTTTTTTAAGAGAGAGAGAGAATCAATTTTTATTTATTTTTCCATCTGGTTTTTGTTTCTCTGACAGTTAGTTGTACATGTGGTGTTGGGGTTTGAACCCAGGTCTTTGTGCATGCCAGGCAGGTCCTCTTAACTGCTGAGCCACCACTTCAGCCTCAAATCATGTGTTTTTTAAGAGTATTTTTCCCACTTCATTTGAGGAAGGATTTGACTTTTTGGGCAGGGCAGCCTGAATGGACAGGTACGTGGAAGAAGCTAGCCCTCAGATAGGAACAGTAGATAAATTAGAGACAAATTTTTCCACTTGGAAGGTTCTGTGTCACGGTTAGGACAAGTCCTAGGGAAATGTGGTGAGTTACCAGCCTCTTTGCTGCTTTGTTTTCCGTCTTTCTCTCCTTGCTTGTTTAATTTCCTCCCCATTTGTGTACTACTTAGAGGAGTAATTATAGAAGAATGTGGTGGGGCATAATTCATAATCATTTTATATATTCAGAAAGTTTTATTTATTTATTTTTTAATGTGTGTGGGGCTGGGGATCAAGCCCAAAGCTTCGAGCATGCTAGGCGAGCTCTCTACCACCAAGCAATATTCCCAGCCCTGGAATTATCTTATTTGAATCTATGTAATAATATTGGGAAAATATTTGGTTAAGGAGTTTGATAGTTAAAGTGGGATTTGGGGATTAACATTTTTTAGGCTCTTTTAGTATACATTAAGAGGAATTGCATGAGTGGATGACCTAGGGGAATGTTTAAATTTGATTATTTCCCTGTTGGAGATAGGTTTGAGGAACCATTGGCCAACTTGCTAAATGAACAACATCGGACAGTGAAGGAGCTACTTGAACAACTGAAAATGAAGAAATCTTCAGCCAAACAGCAACAGGAGGTGGAGAGGCTGAAGCCTCAGAGTGAGAAAGTTCATCAGACTCTGATTGTAGATTCAGCACAAAGGAAGAGACTCCAACAGCAGATGCAGCAGGTGGCACTCTTTTTATTTCTTTGTCTTTTCTTTTCTTTCTTTCTTTCTTTTTTTTTTTTAAGAGAGAGGGACAGTAAGAGAGGAAGACAGAAACAATTTTTATTTAGTTCTCATGTGGCCTTCATTGCTTGACACTAGCTGTGTACCTGGTGCTGGGGTTTAATCGCATGCCAGGCGTGTCGTAAGTGCTGAGCCACTGCTCCAGCTCCAACACTCTTCATCTTTTTTTTTTTTTTTTGTTGTTGTTGTTGTTCTTCTTTTTTTTTTTTTTTTTTTAAAGAGAGAGGGTCAGTTAGAGAAAGAGAATCAATTTTGTTTAGTTTCTCATGTGGCTTTCATTGCTCCAACACTTAGTTGTGTATGTGGTGCTGGGGTTTGAACCTGCGTCCTTGCGGATGCCAGGCAAATGCCATAACCACTGAGTCACCACTGCAGCCCCCACAACACTGTTCTTGATAACATGAGTGTTAGATTATTTTGTGTTCTGACATTGAAGCCCAAAATGAGTAATTTTATAAGAGTCAGAGAAAGTTGTCTCATTAAGCATAAAAGCTATGGAACATCTGATCTTCACATCACTTAAGACATTGGGAAGATCATCATGTTCATACCCTGATGGCTCAAGCAAGAATGAGCATAAGGACCTTCCCCTAATAGTATTCAGAATTGGTTATTTCAAAAAATCTTTAATCCATTCACAAATTTAATAGCCTTCAATGCCAGACATTGTTGTTTTTCCTCTTTCTTTCTTTCTTTTTTTTTTTTTTTTTTTTTTTTTAAGAGAGGACAGTGAGAGAGAGAGAGAGAGAGAGAGAGAATTCATTTTTATTGAGTTTTTCACATGGCTTTCATTGCTCTGACACTCAGATGAGTACATGGTGCTGGGGTTTGAACCCGTGTACTCGCACATGCCGGGCAAGCGCCGCAGCCGCTGAGCTACCGCTCCAGCCCCTTTTTTTCCTCTTTCTAATCACAGTCCCTCTGGTTTGAGGTTAAACTTTCTCTGTTTCTGTCATTTTGATCAAGGGAACATATATGAGAAATTCATGCCAAGAGCCTGCATTATCTTTTTTTTATGGTACCAGGGATTAAACCCAAGAGTGCTTAACCACTAAGCCACATCCCTAGGCCTTTTTATATTTTATTTTGAAATAGGGTCTCACTGAGTTGCTGAGGCTAGCTTTGAAGTTGTGATCCTCCTGCCTCAGCCTTCCTAGCTATTGGGATTACAGGCATGTGCCACCGTGCCTGCCAAGATCCTACCTTATCCTTTTTTTTTTTTTATTAAGGAGTTGAGTTATTGTACATTCATAAATGTGTATAAGTAGCAATATGATATGCATTTACTCCTAACCCAGAGTTATCCCACATCACCCAAGGATTCTGCAGTATTCTTAATATTCTTTCCACAAAGCAAAATATGTATGATAAATTTGCAAACATCTTGGTAATATCTCCCTTTGTACCTAAAGTGGCAACATAACATATCGATGTTTTATTTTCTTTCCTTTCCCAGCATGTTCAGCTTTTGACGCAAATCCACCTTCTTGCTATCTCCAACCCCAACCTCAGTTTGGAAGCCAGTACAACCAGGATATTTCTTGTAAGGTTACAAATATTTCTAACTTTAAAGACTTAAGTATGAAATTAGCTTGGCAAGTCATTTTTTAATACTGTTTATTCATTGATTGTAATCTACATTTATTCTTCTCTTCTACATGTTTTTGGTTGCTATGCCTACTCTATCCTGTGGCTTCCTACAGCTTACAGAAAATAAGCCCTTGACTCCTGTGAAATGATAGATGTATGTTCAGTTTTCTTAGTACTATCTTTGTGACATTTTTATTAGGTCTTCCCTATCTTTGGGTCCACTTTCACTTTTTTATTTAGGTACTGCTATTTTTATAGATGTTAAAGCCATCGTCCATTTGTTTAGGCTCAGTATTAGTGGTTTATGTATAGAATTAATCTTGCTTATGACATTTTGAAGTCTTTTAGAGAAGGGCTTTTAAATTAGAAATTTTAAACCCTGTAACGATAGTTTCTGAAATTTGAATGGGTAATGATACTTTCTGCTTCTTGGATAAATCTCTTTGGAGTTTGAGTAGTATGTTTTTAATGTTTTAAGATCCTTTGGTGTTCAACAGGGTGTATTTCACCTCTGTGTTCAGAGGATCATGAGGAGAACATTTTTTTTTAAGTGATATTCAGAGAAACCTAAAGACAAAAAATTTTAAAAAATAAAAGTAATGACCCTCAATCTTGAGAAACTTAATTCTACTTTGGGTACTAGACCATACATAGACAAGTCTGCTGAATACCTAATATGAGAGTAAAACAAGAAGAAATGAATGCATTACACAATCCTGAACATATAAGGACTCAGCAAAAGAGAAATCTGCATGGAATAATACTAACTATGAAAGACTTTATAATTTCTACCTATTTTTATTCTGGAATAGGAAGAATAGCCTGTCATTCAGAGGCTAAGGGCTACTGGTATTAATTATTTGGAATGTCTTAGATCTCCTCTGTGTTCTTTTTTCCCAGAAAGAGCTGGGAACTTTTGCTCAAAGCTCCATTGCCCTTCACCATCAGTTCAACCCCAAGTTCCAGACCTTGTTTCAACCCTGTAACTTGATGGGAGCTATGCAGCTCATTGAAGACTTCAACACACATGTCAGCATTGACTGGAGCCCTCGCAAAACTGTCAAGAAGACTGGTAGGGGACAAATATGTCAACTTCAACTTTTCATGTGACTGTCATTGCTCCGACACTTTGTTGTGTTGTGTACATGGTGCTGGGGTTTGAACCTGCGTACTCCTGTATGAAAGGCAAGCGCCGTAACCACTGAGCCACCGCTCCAGCCCTCAACTTTTTATTTGCAGCAACAGATGGGAATTATAAATAATTCCCTAGGGATAATTTTCTAGGAGAGGAGGACACAGAATATTTAGAGTTTCTTTTCCCTTTTATCATCCATTTGTGCTCTATCTGTGTTGTAGAGTTACATGATAATATTTGTGCTTTCATAAGCATAGAGGCAGTGGAAAGAATAGGAGTAGAGATATGGGACTCCTTGCTACTAATTGGACTTAGATGATATGTAGGTAAGCATTAGGTTGCCAATCCAGGAAATTGGGGTCTGGTGAAGATGTAAGTCAAGTTGTGAAGTTTGTCCATGTTAGTTTTTGTTCTCTTCATAAGACCATCTCATTTTATTTTCCATAATGATTATAGAGCATGTTATCCTCATTTTGAATAAAATTCTGACTGGGGAGTTTGATCCCAAGTTAGAAATATTGTACATATTCCATGTTCAGTTTTTTTTTTTTAAAGAGAGAGGACAGTGACAGAGAAAGAGAGAGAGAGAATATCAATTTTATTTAGTTTTTTTACGTGGCATTCGTTGTTCTGACACTTCATTGTGTATGTGATGCTGGGTTCAAACTTGTGTCCTTGTGCATGCCAGGCAAGTGCTTTAACTGCTGAACTACCACTCCAGCCCCCCATAAGAAATTTGCAGATTTAGTTTCTACCTTGCATTTGTTTAATCTTTTTGAGAAAATATTTTCTCTGTTCTCTATAAAGGCAGATATTCTTTCTTATTTATTTTCTAGGTTAGCACATTATTTGTGGGTTATTTTGGATTTGGATTTGTCTATGGATTTGATTTTAAATCCCTGTTTTGCTGGGTAGGATGGCACACACCTGTAATCCCAGTGAATTGGAAGGCTGAATCAGAAGGATTGAAAATTTGAGGCCAGCCTCAGCAATTTAGTGAGACCCTGTCTCAAAAACATTAAAATAATATTTTAAAAAAATCCATGAGTCTCAGTTAAATTATATGTAGTTTAATTTAAATATATATCATAGAAACTGATGCTATATTTTGATAATGAAAACATTATTTAAAATGAAAATATACCAATAAATTTTATACCTAGTGTTCTGTATTTTTATTGGTCACATAAAAAGAAGTTTTAGAGGGAGAAGTATTGAAACGAGATAATCAGTCTCTGCTGCTGTAGTGCTTGTGAAGTTAGAGCCCCTGGCTGTAGTGGCAGCTGTTTACTGCAGGGGACACCCTCACCATTAGTGGCTGGTATTGGCCAGCAGAACTAAATTCTTCAGTGGTGGTGGGTAGGACCTATGTTGCAGCTCTCTAGCATTGCAGCAGACACTAGCCGCCTACCAGTAACTTCTTTCCAGGTTCTTATCTCAAGAATTCAGAGTGAAGCCCACAGACAATGGAGGATAGGAATGAAAGAGTGGGAAAAAAAAAAGAAAAGCAGAGCTTTTGCCAGACAAAAGGGGCCTGATAACAGATTGCCATACAGGTGTGCTAGGGGTTAATACAGGTGTGCAGTGTCATTGATCTCTATTTGTGCTAAATAGGTATAGGAAAAGTGACAAGGCTGTTGGTCTATAGATAAGCTGAACAGTTATGGGATAAGTGTTAAGGTTATTATTGGTTTGGTGACCTCTTGATTCGTTGTGCCCCAATCTTAGCCCTTGAGTCTGTAGCCTTCACTCAGGACTGGCCAGACTGTGTAGTAGTTCTTGTCTCTGGAAAGGCAGCGGTACCTGACACTGAGAGGCGGAGACAGGAAGACAGAAACGAATGAGACTGAATTGTCTCATTCCTTTTATGGTTTTTTTGTTCCCAACTTCAGGAGGAATCTGGGAGAACTTAATGAATGTTAAGTAAGAATCAAATAAAAATAAAATTTGGAATACCAGATTTGTGAGGGAGATTAAAGAAGTTGGAATCTTATCCTGGAAGAAAGAAAGCATTGTTGAAGGTCTCTTATCTTTCAAGGATTTAAAGGGGGAAGGAGGTAAAATTTTTTTGAGTATCCACTATGTGCCAGGTTTTACTAGGTGCTTTGTGTTTATGTTACTAAGTGTGTTAAGTATTACAGATAGGAAAGAAAGGGAGAACACCTTTTTATTGACTTTGAATGGGACTCCTTTTAGGTATGTGATAGGTTGAGGAAGATTGGAAAGCTTTTGGCAAGGGCAGGAGGGTGGAAGGGGATCAAGTCAGATAAGGGCGGTTCTACCCAAATGCAAACGTCCACGAGCTTTTGTGAAGCTGTCTTTGGTCCTAGCGTTCCATTTATCACAGATGTATTTTCTTATAGCCTGTGAATTACCCTGTCTGCCCAAGCAAGTGGCCTGGGTGCTAGCCACAAGCAAGGTTTTCATGTATCCAGAGCTCCTTCCAGTGTGTTCCCTGAAGGCAAAGAATCCTCAGGATAAGATCATCTTTACCAAGGCCGAGGACAAGTAAGTGTTTTCTGTGGGGCTTCCAAAGAGTACGCTGTTCCAAGGAGAAGATGGCTCCTCTTCAGGCGCTTAGGCGTGCAGTAGAAGACAGGACAGCAAAGATAGAAAGAAAAGCCGTGCAGATGGATAGGGTCCTGTACTGCTCCAGCAACTGTCTCTGAACACTGTGAAAGGAAAAACTTCAAAGAAAAAGTGTTTATCATCGTACCACCCCAAGAGGGTGGTTTTACTCTTTGCATTTCTTATGTTAATACTGTCAATTTAAGTACTTTTGTGCTTTGCTTTTAGTTTTAATGATTTTTTACAATATGCTTTATTTATTTATTTATTTTTCATTTTTATGTGGTATTGAGGATGGAACCCAGGGCCTCATGCTTGTCACACAACCCACTCTACCACTGAACTACATAGCCCAGATCTTGCTTTGCTTAAAAAAAAAATCAAAATGACAACTTAATACTGTTTTCTGTGCTGTGTAACATTGTCTTTCTTTGTGGTTACTTTTTTTTTTTTAAACACAGGGACAGTGAGAGAAAGACAGAATCAATTTTATTTAGTTTTTCCTGTGGCTTTTGTTGTTCCCACACTTTGTTGCATACATGATGCTGGGGTTTTGAACCCACGTCCTCATGCATGCCAGGCAAACACCGTAACCACCAACCACCAGGCCATCACTTTAGCCCCTGTGTGGTTATCTTTTATAGCAATATTTAATGGTCCCAATATAATCCTTTTATTGACCCTTTTTTTTTTTTTCTTTTTGGTACTGGGGATTGAACCCAGGAGTGATTAGCCACTGAGCCTCTGCTCCAATCCAGCACTGATTTTTTATTAAAACCTATAAAGCTCATAATGATCTGATACTTATTAACGATTTTTTAAAAAATTTTGTCCAGGCTGAAATCAAACTTCTAGGCTCAAGTGATCCTTCTGCCTCAGGCTTCTGAGTAGCTAGCATGCTCGGCCTGTATCACTGTACCTGGTGTATTAATGTTTTATGCCTTATTTTTCCCGTTCATCCTTAATTATGAACTCTTGTTTGATTGTTTTGAAGATATTCTGTGTCCCCCGTCCCTGCTCTTTTTTTTTGTGGTGTTGAAAGAAATTGAATCCAGCACCTAATACATGCTGAATTCCATCCTCAGTCCTTCTGTTTGGTTGTTTTGTTCTTACTCTTTTTATTTTGTTTTATTTTATTTGGTACTAGGGATTGAACCCAAGGGAGCTTTACTGCTGAGCTACATCCCCAGCTCTTTTTTTTTTTTTTTTAAAGAGGATCAGTGAGAGAGAAAGAAAGGAGAATCACTTATTATTTAGTTTTTCATGGGGCTTTCGATACTCTGACATTTTGTTGTGTACGTGGTGCTTGGGGTTCAAACCCACGTATTCGCACATGCCAGGCAAGCACTGTAACTGCCAAGCCACCACTTGAGAGAGAGGGACAGTGAGAGAGAGAGAAAGAGACAATCAATTTTATTTAGTTTTTCATGTGAATTGTTGTTCCAACACTTTGTTGTGTATGTGGTGCTGGGGTTTGAACCTGCTACCTTGCACATGCCAGGCAAGCGCTGTAACTGCTGAGCCACCCCTCTAGCTCCAAGCCCATGTCTTTTTTTTTTTTTTTTTTTTTTTAAAGAGAGAAGGACAGTGATAGAATCAACTTTTTTTTTTTTTTTTTTGGAGTTTTTCACATGGCTTTCGTTGCTCTGACACTTAGTTGTGTACGTGGGTGCTGGGGTTTGAACATGAGACGTCATGCATGCCGGGCAAGTGCCATAACCACCGAGCCACTGCTCCAGCCCCGCCCCATGTCTTTTTATTTTGAGAAAAGTTCTCACTGAATTGCTGAGGCTGGCCTTGAATTTGTGATCCTTCTGCCTCAGCCTCCTGAATCCCTTGGATTATAGGCATGTGCCACTGTGCCCAGCTTACTCAGTTTTTTTTTTTTTTTTTTAAAGAGAGTGAGAGAGTTGTTATTTTTAATCTTATCATCTGGGTTTTGTTTTCCCTCTACATAGTTGTGTATGTGGTACTGGGCATTAAACTCAGGTCCTCGCACATGCAAGGCAAGCACTCCAACCGCTGAGCCACCTCTACAGCCCTTATTCATAGTTCTTAGTGCTTACTAAGTAACTGAACTTTTCTATGGAGTGGTGACCAACTTGTACAAGAATTAAGAGGATTATAAATTGGGTATCATGGCACGTGCCTGTAATTCCAGAGACTTGGGAGTCTAAAGTAGGAGAATATAAAATTGGAGGCCAGCCTCAGTAACTTAGTGAGACCCTGTCTCCAAATAGAAAATAAAAAGGGCTGGGAATGTAGTTCAGTGTTGAATACTTTTGTTTCAATCCTCAGTATTGAAAAAAAAAAGTTAAAAAAATTGGATTTGGAGGTGGGGTTAGAAGAAAGGGCCGCGAGGAGAAATTCAGCCTCTTTGCACCTTTCTCAGTTTGCTAGCTTTAGGACTGAAGCATTTTGAAGGAACTGAGTCTCCTAAGCCTCTCATCAGCAAATACCTAATAACCTGCAAGACTGCCCACCAGCTGACCGTGAGAATCAAGAACCTCAACTTGAACAAAGCTCCTGATAACATCATTAAAGTGAGTACTTCCAGAAAGCTGCACCCAGCACCTCCCTGTGTGTGCCTGTCCTTCTGTCTTCGTATCAATGAAGAGAGGGATCTTTTATGTAGGACTGATTCTTCCCCACGTATACACGAATGAACTCTCCTTTTTTGCTTTTTCAGGGCATTAATCCATGGTTTTTGATTTTTTTAAAGAAAGAGGGACAGTGAGAAAGAAAGAATCAATTTTATTTAGGTTTTCATGTGGCCTTGGTTGTTCCAACACTTTGTTGTGTATATTGTGCTGGGGTTTGAATCTGCATCCTCGCGCATGCCAGGCAAGCGCGGTAACTGGTGAGCCACCGCTCCAGCCCCCTAGCCAGCCACTTCTTGATGTTTTGGATTTAGGCTTATTTATTAACCTTCAGCCATGGTTGCTGAACATTGAACTCTCTGCTCTCTCCTCTGACAACATGTAGAATTTTTGTGTTTGGCCTCCCAATGGATACTTCTTCCCCGATCAACTTTTAACTTGGTGCTGTGCTCTGCTCCTTCCTTCTTCAAACTCCCTATTTTCTTGTGTGATACCAGACTTCTCAGGCTGCTCCTCCATGACCTCTTCCTCTACTCTGCCCTTTAATGTCACATCTTCACGGTAAACTTGCAGAGTGCAGTTTCATCACCGTCCTCTGACAATCCTCACATCTGTGTTTTCAGTTCCAATTTCTCTCTTTAGTTCCAGCTTAGTATAATGAGCTATTTAAAGGATTCTCAACTTGGTAGTCTGACTCCTCAGACTGAAGTTGATGTGTCTTCAGTTGTTGCCACTGGTGCTGCCGTCAACAGCAACATGTTCAGCTTGCTCCCTTCTGTCATTTCTTTTCTTGTGCATGACATTACTTTTTGGTGTTCTCATTCCATAAATGTGGGCCTTATCCTCGATGCCTCCTCCTTGATCATGGTCACAGGTTGTCCGTCACGCTCCTATTTCCTGCTCTGTTGCACACTGTCTTCATTTAGGCCTTTATCATATCTTTAAAGAGAGAGGGAGATAATATGAGAGAGCAAAAGAAAAAATCAATTCTATTCATTTTTCCATGTGGCCTTTGTTTCTCTAACACTTAGTTGTATGTGTGGTGCTGGAGTTCAGACCTGTGTCCTCGCACATGCCAGGCAACTGCTCCAACTGCTGAGCAACCACTCCAGCTCTGTACTTTTTTTTTTTTTTTTAATCAATTTACTCGTAAAATGGAACTATCACAGTATTCTTTTATTCTTTCCCATTTCTTTGATGCCCTTTACACCATTATTTGCTTAAAAGGAAGCTTTCATGTGTCTAAGGTGAGAGTTAATATTATTATTATAGCTGTTGAGCAGGAGCAAATCTTATTTAAGGTTACTCTTATCATGTGCTTTCTTTTCTCCTTAACCTTAACTTTTTCCACCTTCCTGGTAACCAGAATGGAAATTGTCATGTAGGTGATATTGAGTAATTATATAAACTATATTAGTTAAAGTTTAATATGAAATGCAGAAATATTCAGCATGTGGTACTGATGCATTTGTGTGTATGGGTGTGTGTGTACGTTTGTACCCATCACTCATCCTACACCCTAGCCTGACAGAGGGTGATGTTTCTGAAAGAAATAACTCATGCTTTCTTCATACTCAGTTTTATAAGAAGACCAAACAGCTGCCAGTACTAGTAAAGTGCTGTGAAGAGATCCAGCCACATCAGTGGAAGCCACCTGTAGAAAGGGAAGAACATCGACTCCCATTCTGGTTAAAGGTACAGTCCTCCTTTCCAAAGTCCATAGGGGGCTAATTTAGGCTTCTAATGCTTTAGTTGTAGAACAAGGACTTAAATCTTCCTCATTCACCTTTCCTGCCTTTTCTCCCTTCCCCCAGCTGATTCTACAGTCTTTTTCAAATAATAAGTAAAATTATAAATTTCCTATGGGAAATTCAGAGAAGAGTTATGTAGAATATATGATTGGAGGGCTGGAGAGGTGGCTTAGTAGTAGAGTGATTGCCTGGCATGTGCAAGGACCTGGGTTTGATCCCCAGTATCACCTGTACAGCTAAGTTGAGGAAAAACAAAAACCAGATGAAAAAGTAAAATTGACTCTTTCTCTCTCTCTCTCTCTCTTTTTTTTTTTTTTTTTTAAGAGAGAAGGACAGTGAGTGAGAGACACAGAGAGAATCAATTTTTATTGAGTTTTCACATGGCCTTCGTAGCTCAGACACTTAGTTGTGTACGTGGGTGCTGGGGTTTGAACCCGTGTACTTGCGCATGCTGGGCAAGTGCTGTAACTGCCAAGCCACTGCTCCAGCCCCCTCTTTCTCTCTTAAAAAGAAAAAAGAATATATGATTAGGATGAGCACATCATAGAAATTTGATATGCAAAAAAGCCCATCTTCTTCAAGCTATCTTGAAATTGTGTTTGAAAGGTCCCTAAAATCAAGAAAGTCTTATTCTCCCCACTCCTCCAGATTCTCACATGTGCTAGATCAGTGTTCTTGTTCCCAATAGGCCAGTCTGCCATCCATCCAGGACGAACTACGGCACATGGCTGACGGTGCTAGAGAGGTAGGAAATGAGACTGGAACCACTGAGATCAAAGCAGAACAAGGCCTTGAGAAAGCCAGATCGGAACTGGGGAGTGAAACTCGGTACCCACTGCTGTTGCCCAAGGGTGTAGTACTGAAACTGAAGCCAGTAGCTGACCGTCTTTCTAGGAAGGCTTGGAGACAGAAGCGGTCATCGGTCCTGAAGCCCCTCCTGATCCGACCCAGTCCCTCTCTTCAGCCTAGTTTCAACCCTGGGAAAACACCAGTCAGGTCAACTCAGTGTGAAGCTCCTCCAAGCAAAATGGTGGTTCGAATTCCTCACCTTATCCAGCCAGCCACCGTCTTACAGCCAGTTCCAGGTGTCCCTGCATTGGGGGTCAGTGGGGATGACAGTTTTGAGTCTCCAATTGCTCTGTCTACTATTCACCCCAAGGCGAGGACCAGCTTCCCTCTGTCTGAGCCCCAGACCCTGCTTTCCTCCACCCCTGTGCCTAAGGTAATGCTGCCTGCACTTGCCCCTTCTAAGTTTCGAAAGCCATGTGTGAGACGGAAACCCTCAAGAAGAAGGGGAGCCAAGGCTTCTCCCTGTCTGAAAACTGCCCACCTCATCCACCCTGCACCTGTTATCTTCACTGTTCCTGCCACCACTGTGAAGGTTGTTAGCCTTGGAAGTGGTTGTAATGTAATCCAGCCTGTTAACGCAGCTGTGGCTCCAAGTCCCCAGACCATTCCTATCACCACCCTCCTGGTCAACCCTACTTCCTTTTCCTGTCCATTGAACCAGCCTCTTGTGGCCTCCTCTATCTCACCCTTAATTGTTTCTGGCAGTTCTGTGAATCTTCCTGTACCATCCACCTCTGAAGATAAGGCCCAAATGAATGTGGACATTGCTTGTCCTTTGGCTGATGGGAAAAATGCCTTTCAAATCCTAGAACCCAAATTAGAACCCCAGGAGCTAGCTCCTGTGTGTGCTGCTGTCTTACCCAAGGAGGAGCACAGCCCAGGGCCAATGCCAGCAGATGGAGAAAGCCAGGAAGGGCCGTTGGAAAACAATGCCTATCGCTGGACTCTTGTGAAAACAGAGGAGGGGAGGCATGTTCTGGAGCCACTACCCCAAGGCTTCCAGGAATCTCTCAACCCTCCCTGTGGGGATTTAAAAGCAATCATCAAGATGGAACCTGAGGACCCTGGGGAGGAGATCGCCCCTGGGTCCACTCAGCAGGATGTTTGTGATGAAATCAAAGAAGAACAGTCTTTGGAATTGGACACTGGCTCCCTACGGGAGGAGGTGAGTGATGCTAGAGAGGTGAAGAAACAGGCGGTCCGCCAGGACGAGGAGGAGGAGAGGAGCCAGCCAGCTAAAACCCCTGCTGGTTGGCAAGAGCCTACTGCCCAGGGAAACGCCGGGGGAGATATGAACAAAGGATCACCAAAGAATGCGCCCTCTTCCATGGACTCTGACGTTGTGTTAAGCAGTCCCCCAGGGAAGCCTGAAGACTCATCCAGTGTTGATGGTCAGTCAGTGGGGACCCCAGCAGGGCCAGAAACTGGAGTAGAGAAGGATGGGCCAGAGGAAGAGGAAGAAGAGGACTTTGATGACCTCACCCAAGATGAGGAAGATGAGATGTCATCGGCTTCTGAGGAATCTGTGCTTTCGGTCCCTGAACTCCAAGTAAGAGCCAAGGAATAGTTTCAAGTGATTTGGGGACTCAGTAGTATGATTAATTTGCTGACATGTCACTTACTTGCTTATTCCACTATAGACAGTTCTAAATCTGTATTTGGATCTTTATTTTTTTTTTATTAAGGTGTATTTGGCTTTTGAATGTGTTATAGGACATAATTTTGGGATTGAGGTGGAGAGGGAAAGGATAAAATTTTATGCATTATGTTTGAGGTAAATTCATTTAAACATTAAATTGAATCACCCAAGCACACTTTATTTTTTATTTTTTATTAGCACATTATAATTTTACATAATGATGGGATTAGTTGTCGCATATTCCTAGATGCACACAATTCAGCAATACAATTTGTTCAATATCCCCCTGCCCTGCACCTCTCTACCTCCCTCCTTCCATTCCCCGGTCCTTCTGAGTACACTTTAAATGCCTTAAAACACAGTTCATAAGGGCTGGGGTGTAGCTAGTTATAGAGTGTTTGCCTAGCATACATGAAGCTCTGGGTTCAATCCTTAACACTACAGAAAAGAAGACAAAAACTAAAAATAAAAAACTTACATGTATGGACCATGGCAAAGGAAAACTTATCTTCAGGGAATAGGGGACCCTTTCAAAAGGCATAGTCTCCTTCCCTCCTTATCAGGCCCAGTACTATAACTCAGGGTGTAGTGGGCCCCCATTGTTTAACCTCAGGTACTCCTGATACAGCTCTGTGCTTCAGCATTTGTGAGCTACCAGGAGCCCTTATAAACACTCTTTTGGGGGATGGCAGGAAACAATGGAGAAGCTGACTTGGCTGGCATCTGAAAGGCGCATGAGTCAGGAGGGTGAGTCTGAGGAAGAGAACTCCCAGGAGGAGAACTCCGAGCAGGAAGAAGAGGAAGAAGAAGAAGCTGAAGGAATGGAAAACCTCCCGAAAGAGGATGAGATGACCGATGAAGTAGTAGGAGATGCTGCTGAGAAGCCACCTTCCACCTTGGCCTCCCCTAAGACTGCCCCAGAAGTAGAGACCAGCAGAACCCCACCAGGTGAGTGTGGCAAGCCTGTGCTAAGGTGTTAGGTCTCATTGGCCTCATTGTCCAGAAGCAGCTTGCAAATCAGTTGGAGGATTCTAGGGGAAATTTTCTGAATCTTCCCTTTAACTTCCCTTCCCCCAAACAGATGTTTAATGTGGTGCTTTTGCAGAGAAGAGATGCTCAGAAAATTTCGATTCTCATTTGTTCCAAGATTTTTACTAGGTTGTTCCAAGTTTTCATGCTGGTTCTTGCCTCATATCATGTATGAGGCAAAGAGCTATGTTTATATAAAAAACACTACTTGTTCCTTATCAAAACATAGTCCCGTGACGGGCGCTTTGGTTCATGCCTATAATCCCAGCGACTCTGGAGGCCGGAGACAGGAGGATTACAAGTTCAAAGCCAGCCTCAACAACTTAGCAAGGCCCTAAGCAACTTAGTGGCACCCTGTCTCAAAAAAGTGTGAAAAAGGCTGGGGATGTGGCTCAGCAGTAGAGTGCCTCTAGGTGCAATCGCTAGTACCAAAAAAAAAAAAAAAGTTCCTTGAGAACCCAACATAAAGCTATGCTTACTTTTAGACTTCCTTTCTCAAGGAGACTTGCCAGGTGTGATGGCATGTCTGTTATCCCAGCTGCCTGGGAGACTGAGGCAGGTGCACACGTTTGAGAATAGCCTGAGCAACTTATACCCCACATCAAAATAAAAAGGTCTGGGGTCTAGCTCAGTGGGCGAGCACCCTTCAGTCTCCACCACCACAAAAACAAACAAACTTATCAAAAAAAAACCTTGAAAAATAATGCAGTAGCTAATTGTCTCTTTGTTGTCCCAGTTAATCTACTTCTGCTGGAGACTCTGCATGGAGCTGACTTGACAGAGGCCAACTTACCTCTTCTACCACTTTCCAAGCCACTCTTCTCCTCAGTTGCTCCATAACATTGACTAGGATTGGAGAGGGGGGCACATGTGGTAGATGGGAGGAGCAGAGGTTGCAGGGACCAAGAAACAATCTTTTTCATATGTACTCGAAGGAGAGAGCATCAAAGCTGCTGGAAAGGGCCGGAGCAATCATCGAGCTCGCAACAAGCGGGGAAGTCGGGCTCGGGCCAGCAAGGACACCTCCAAGCTGCTGTTGCTATATGATGAGGACATTCTTGAGCGGGATCCACTCAGGGAGCAGAAGGACCTGGCCTTTGCCCAGGCTTATCTGACCAGGGTAGGCAAATGCTGCTTCTGTTACTGTTGGCTGCTTCTCCTTTAAGGGAAGTTTTTAAAGCTGAAATCTGGGGTTGGGGATATAGCTTAGTGGTAGAACACTTGCCTAGCATGCACAAAACCCTGGGTACCATCCCCAGTATGTTAAAGAAAAAAAAAAAGGGTTTTCTTGTTTATTTATTTATTTTTTTAAGCTGCACTACCAGCGTTGTCTATCTTTGCCTTAGTTTGCCTGGAATTACCAAAAGAGCTCTGTGAGAGAGCCACAAGAAGACACAAGTTCAGTCACATGTGACTTGATTATTAGCACATTAGTAGGACATTGTATATTTACTAGCTGGATGAATAAGGACCTTCACTAGCTCTTTGGACTGAGAAGAAAGATAGTTGATACACTGGCCAGGAAGCAGATCTCAGGGAAGTGCTGTGTTCTTCAGATGTGAGCCTACGTGTATTTAGTGTTGCCCTGGGTAACTCTCTCCTCTTTTGGTAAGCAGGAAAGTCATGGCTTTTTCTTACCTGCCAATAGTTCACCATCATTAATTTATGTATTATGTACCCTAAAATGACACTGTACTGAAATATGAAGTACTCCTTATCTCTTTCTTTTTTCTTTTCAAGAGAGAGTGGGACAGTGAGAAAGAGAATGAGAGAATCAGTTTTATTTACTTTTTCATCTGGTTTTCATTGCTCCGACACTTAGTTGTGTACATGGTGCTGGGGTTTGAGCCTTGGTCCTCATGCAAGCACAGTGCCACTAAGTCACCACTCCAACCCCTCTCCTTACCTATTTCATTATGAAACTGAAATAAGGAAGAGAGCTCAGGGCTGTGACCTAGAGAAAAGCATTATGTGGTTTTGAGGGCAGGGCTTTTTTTCCCTCTGGAAATGAATGTTTTTCCTGCCCTGTTCATTGCTTGGTGTCTTCCATTAGCCTGTTTAG
Source organism: Aplodontia rufa (assembly GCA_004027875.1). Lineage (NCBI taxonomy): Eukaryota > Metazoa > Chordata > Mammalia > Rodentia > Aplodontiidae > Aplodontia > Aplodontia rufa. Next base: position 67,030 of record PVKS010002168.1, read on the forward strand.
GGCCTTGTATCTGAAGAATAATTCTTGGAGCTCTCTTATTATGAGCATTTCTCCCTTGGATCCTTGCTTCTTCTGAAAGGGTGCTAATGATTGGAAGTCTCTCTGTATAGGTCCGAGAAGCCCTACAGCATATTCCTGGCAAGTATGAAGATTTCCTTCAAGTCATCTATGAATTTGAGTCAAGTACTCAGAGGCAGACTGCTGTGGATCTTTACAAAAGCTTGCAGACTCTGCTCCAAGACTGGCCTCAGCTGTTGAAGGACTTTGCTGCTTTCCTGTTACCCGAGCAAGCTCTGGCCTGTGGATTAGTAAGTTGATGGGCAAAAACAGCACACAAGACTCTCGAGTCAGAAGGACTGGGGCCATGCAGTTAAGGAAGACTGTGCTAGTCTCCTGACTGCACACAAGACTCTCGAGTCAGAAGGACTGGGGCCATGCAGTTAAGGAAGACTGTCCTAGTCTCCTGACTGCTTCTAGACAGGCTGCCCATACCCTGCCCCTTGTCCAAAGTGGCTTGCCTGCATCTTACCAGTGGATGCTGTCCCCAACCCCATGCTCTTTACATGGGGAATGAGAGGTTTTTACTTTTAGTTGCCACTGGAGACCTTAAGTAAATAAATAAATCATGTGCTGTCTACTCCTCACTGTTGTAAAATAGGTGTTCTTTTTATAGTAGTTATTGAATGTCAGGCAAAGTTCTAGTTCATAGTTTTTAAATGCTATGAACATAGCATTTAAGAAAAATCCCCACTCTAATAGAGATTACATTTTCATGGGGAAACTCACTTGATCATATATAAAATACATAAATTTTGATTTCTCTTTCTATATGCAGATCTGTAGATCAAAAATAAAGTGAAACGTAGAACTTAATGCTTTGTAGTGACAAAGCAGGAAAGTGGATGAGAGAGTTGTAAATAAAGCAGGTGAGGGAATGGTGTGTGAAGTTCGATGCACAGTGGTCTACAGGGCCACAGCAGTAAGATGACATTTGAAATGTTGAAGAATAGACATGAGGGATACCCTAGTAGTCCTGGGCTTCTTTTCCTGATAGGTAGAAAAAGGAGCAAAGGGAATCATGAGGGTTTTCTGATAGCCTTATGCCAGTTCAGTGATACTGGGATGGTCACGTAGCGGCCATCTTCTCTTCTGGCATTTTTACGAGTTTCAGATGAACGTATATGCTAAAATTCTTTGTAAACCGTGACGTACTGTGTGTGTGTCCGATTTCATAATCCATAAAGCAATAAGCAACTCGACATATGCACATCTCCTGACTCTTTCATTCACATCTTAGTTTTCTTGATTTATAGTTCCCAGGGGCCCAAGGTGGATGGATGCTAGGGTTTATTGAGTCCTGTCATCCCCTGGTCCTGCAGCTCATTGCTCTTGGAGCTCATCCCACAGGACCTTCTAGTCATGCTTTAATGTACAGGTGATTCTTCCCTTGTCCTCTTCCCACGCTGGCAGTTTGAGGAACAGCAGGCTTTTGAGAAGAGTCGCAAGTTCCTTCGGCAGCTGGAGATTTGCTTTGCAGAGAACCCCTCTCACCACCAGAAGATCATCAAGGTTCTCCAAGGCTGTGCAGACTGCCTTCCTCAGGAGATCACTGAGGTATTCCTTCTCGGCCTCCTTCCTTTCTATGCTCATTTGGGCCTCAGGCCCCTCCCTCCTCTCTCCTCCTGACCTATTCCATATCCTTTTTCCCCTGGGGTACCAAGGACTCCTAGAAGAGTTGAAGAAGGTGGGATTTCTTAGGTTTACTTAAAGCATAAAGCAGAAGTATAGGGAGGCTGACCATCCAAATCCAGAGTCTGACTGACCCTCACAGGTTCAGGAGTGCTATCACTGCGCTCCCTGGAAGGGATGTTCAGGTAAGGAAGTAAAGAGACCTTACAGGGGTCCAGCCTCCTTCCTCTGCTTGGGCTATACCCTAGCTGGGGACCGGTTGGGCAGGAGTGAAGAGTGCCAATATCGCTCCCCTATAGATGGGCAAGCAGAAGTTTGAGGATTCTCAGCTGTTGAGGAGAGGTCTCTGTGTGCCTTCCAGGTGCCTAGGAAGGCAGAGTGTAGGAGTGTAGTGTGAAGGATGGTCTGGGCAGATGGGAGACACATTTTTGCTGCTCTAACTCTCCTCAGCTCAAGACACAGATGTGGCAGCTCCTCAAGGGCCACGACCACCTGCAGGATGAGTTCTCCATCTTCTTTGACCATCTGCGTCCAGCAGCTAGCCGGATGGGTGACTTTGAAGAGATCAACTGGACTGAGGAGAAAGAGTATGAGGTAGGTATAGGCCCTGAGGCTACAGTAGGGGTGAGAAGGGCAATGAGGGGATTTTACTTGGCACCACCTAGGGAAATCAGCCTCGTCTGCACTCAGTGGCATCAACTTCTCCTCAGTTTGATGGCTTTGAAGAGGTGGCATTGCCTGACGTCGAGGAGGAAGAAGAAACTCCCAAGATACCCACAGCTTCGAAGAACAAGAGAAGAAAAGAAGTTGGGGTCCAAAATCATGATAAGGTACACCAGGCTGTTGGGAATTATCTACTTATTAATCAAGACCTAAGTTCATCTCTGAGGGTTTCTCTGCCTTAGTATTGTCCAGAGCTTTTGGTCCAGGTCTTTAGGCTCTGATGACCATGGAGTACAAACCAGAGACCAGGCTGCTGTGAGCTTGCAGAGCCCATGGGAAAACAGTGTAGTTGCTGAAGAAGCTCGTAAGCCTCTCATTAGAAGGATTTGTTTCCCCACTTTCTCCCTTGCTCAGAGCTATTTTTTTTTCCTTCCTTTCTTTTGGGTGGTGATGGTGGTGATACTGGGGATGGAACTCGTGAGTGCTCTACCACTGAACTACATCCCCAGCCCTTTTTATATTTTACTTTGAGACAGGGTCTTGCTAAGTTGCTTAGGGCCTTTTCAAGTTGCTGAGACTGGCTTTGAATTTGTGATCCTCCTGCCTCAGCATCCAAAGTTGCTGGAAATTACAGGCGTGCACCACCATGCCTGGCCCTTTTTATTTTTTATTTTGAGACAGGGTCTCACTAAGTTGCTGAAGCTGGCCTCAAACTTACAGTCCTCCTTTCTCAGCTCCCCAAGTCTTTGGGGTTACAGGTATGTGTCACCACATCTGGCTTAGGGCTGTTTTTCTTACCCTAGGGTCTTAAATTTTTCATTTTTGTTCATGTGTGGAAATACAACAAAGATTTCCCACATTTATAGTGATGACAGCAGCTGATGCTTAGCTGTGTTACCAGGTATCAGCAGCACTTGGGAATCTCTAACATGCATTATTAACTCATTTAATTCCCAGCATCACCGTATGAAGATTGTTATTGTTATTGTTTGCATTTTATAGAAGAGATAACTGAAGTGCAGAGAGAAGCTGTTGTCAGGGTCCCATGTTTAACATGTGGCAATGCTGGGATATAAATCCAGCCGATCTAGCTCTATAGAGTATGCTTTTACTAAGTGCTCTGTTTTTTGTTTTTTGTTTTTTTTGTTTTTAAGAGAGAGGGACAGTGAGAGAGAATCAGTTTTATTGAATGTTTCATGCCGCTTTCATTGCTCTGACACTTCACTGTGAACTCGTGTCCCTGCACATGCCAGGCAAGCACTGCAACCACCAAGCCACCACAACCACCAAGCCACTGCTCCAGCCCCATCTTTAATGGTTTTTTAAATCCATGACTCTTTACTATGTCCTTATTCTTTCTTGGCGAGAAACTGTTTCTTAGTAGCTAAATGACATTGGCCAACTTATTTAACCTGTTTCCTTGTTGCAAATTAGGATAACAATGGTACACATGTTTTGGGTTTATTAGGCAAAGTATAGTTGAGGGAGCCTTCTATATGTATAAAGCTCTCTCTCAAGGGGATTGGAAGAGGGCGGAGAGCTCAGGGCACAGGGAGATGAAGCTAGCCGAGTGAGTAGACCATATCTCCTGGTGGAGCTCCCAGGGAGTGCCTCGAAATCTGTTTGACTTATGTATGTTGAAACGTCTGGGTGATTGGAATATGTGTCTTTGGGTCACTTAGAGGTTGTTTCAGGGATTTATAATGGGCTTTAGGAGCTGGAGCAGGGGCTCAGAGGTTGGAGTGCTTGCTCGGGATGCACAAAGACCCAGGTTCAAACCCCAGCACCATGTACACAACTAAGAGTCTAAGAAACAAAGGCCAGATGGGAAAATAAAGACAAGTGGTTCTCTCTTTAAAAAAAAAAAATAATAATGGGCTTTAATCCAGTTTGGGCATCGATTTCCCCAGGCAATGTGATGACGGTGCATAATGAGAAAGGGAAGAGGTGCCGAGAAGGGACCTCTGCAGATGGCTCACAGCCCAGCTTCCTCTTTGGTACTGAAAATACATGACTGCTAATCAAGCCAGGTATCTCCTAGGAGACTGAGTGGCCAGATGGGACCAAGGACTGCACCTGTTCTTGCCATGAAGGAGGCCCTGACTCCAGGCTTAAGAAGAACAAGAGGAGAAATTGTAGCCACTGTAGCAGCAAGGTAAGGAAGATGCCCAGGGTGCTAGGTACTCATGGTATCAAGAGATGTCCGGGGGCTGGAGCGGAGGCTCAGAGGTTTCGGCGCTTGCCTGGCAAGCATGAGGACCCGGGTTCAAACCCCAGCACCACGTACACAACTAAGTGGTGGATCAACTAAGGCCATGTGAAAAACTAAATAAAGTTGTCTCTCTTTTTCTCTGTCTCTCTCACTGTCCCTCTCTCTTTACTTAAAAAAAAAAAAAAAGAGATGTCGGGGCAACCCCAGGACATACTTTCTCAGATATTGTCTGCTGCCACAGACTTATACCTTCTTGAATTCCTAAAAAGATAATACATCGGGCTGGAGTGGTTACAGCGCTTGCCTTGCATGAATGAGTACGCAGGTTTGAACCCCAGCACCACATACACAATGAAGTGTCTGAGAAATGAAAGTCCATGAAAAACTAAATAAAATTGATTCTTTCTCTCTCTCCTTACTGTCCCTCTCTCTTAAAAAAAAAATACATCTATGAATATTATGCAGTATACACATAAACATACAGATGTAAAATAAATAGAATCTTGTAGAAATGTGTGATAGATTTTGCTTTTTAAAGAGAATTTTTTTTTAGGAAAGCTTTTGGAATCAGAAAAGAAAAAAGTCATAGTTCAAATATTTCCTTCTTATTTTTTAATGAAATAAACCAGAAAAATAGACCCTAAAGGTAATTCTGATTCTCCAAAGTTGGTTGGCAACCAAAATGCAACCCTCAAAGGGAGTGATGGGTGGAATGCTGCACGCTACACTGAGCCATTTGAAAATTCCTGGGTCACGTTTGTTCACTTGCTAAGCATCAGGACGAGGCTTCCTTTGGTGGGTTCTCCAGACATAGGATGTCCAGGTACCCTTGACCCAGACAGCCATCCCTGCAGGTCTGTGACAGCAAATCCTACAAGAGTAAGGAGCCCCATGAGTTGGTGGGAAGCAGCCCCCACCGAGAGGCCAGTCCCATGCCTGGTGCTAAGGAAGCAGGGCAGGGCAAGGACATGGTGGAAGAGGAAACCCTGGAGGACCAGGAGAGCACTGAAGCACCCCAGAGCAGCAGTGGCAGGAGCACCAGGCAGGGAGAGATGCCCATTCCAGGTGAGTGGTTTCACTGCCAGCCCTCCTCCCAGTAGTTCTCCATTGCTTTCTCATTCTTCAAGCAGGAACCTCTATGAGTCCAGATAAAGAACAGCATTTCCAGGAGCGGACACAGAACCTCTTTCCCTACAGACCTAAAGAACCCCACACCCACTGAGCCTGGAGTTTCTCTTCTGTGGCTTTACTCCTCTTGGAGAATTAGGAGTGCTAGAGTCCTCATGCTATATAGCATTCTCTTCCTGTGTTTCAAATTCTGAAGCCTTTCCCCAAATCTCCAAATCCTTTGTACTTACATCTCAGGCAGGACTTCAGATCTTTGTGTGACTTATGCCCCACCTCCAAGCCACCCTTTCTAGTGGGAACTTTGTCACAGTAGCCACCACAATGTCTCTATGGTAGTTTTCAGTCCCTGGGTGCATCCTGATCCTGTCCATACCCTCAAATACTTGTTTTCCTCCAAAGCAGGACTGATGGTGGGGAGCACTTTGTCATCCTCTCAAGAAGTGATTCTTACGCAACAGCTCCTGGATGGCCCACCTTCTTGCTCACCAGAAACTCCCTGGCTTCCCCCACAAAGTGGAGTTGTACTGTATCCCGTGAGGAGAAACCAGGCTGGGCCTGAGGTTCTCTCCTGCCCCAACACACACCTCAGACTTCAGAAAGAAGGGGAGGGCCAAAGGGTGATGGGTGACTCAGAGGATCCCATGATGATTTGGGATGCACCACAGACTGAGAAACTGCCTCCTGCTGTTGAGACCCCTGCTTCCTTCCTGAGTCCTGTTTCCTCAAGGACCAGAGACACAGGGAGAAGGCATGTGTCTGGGAAACCAGATACTCAGGAGAGCTGGCAGCCCACAAGCAGAGCTGGCGGGAAGACAGAAAGCAGGAGATCTCCTGTCCATGAATCTTCATCAGGAACTGACACCTCGGAGACTTCCGAAGCCCCAAGAGAGGTTCTGGCTAAAGACAGTGGAGCACAGGGCAGGGGTGCAGAGTGGGAGCCACAGCCAAAGCCCACAGAAGCTACAGTGTGCGCCAACAACAGCAAGGTCAGCTCCACTGGGGAGAAGGTTGTCCTGTGGACAAGGTAGGCAAGGACGCAGAAAGCTTCTGGAAAGCGTGTGGAGCACATCCATGTGGCTCTGTAGGGTTAATCACGGTTGTGTGCGTTACAGGGAAGCCGACCGCGTGATCCTCACCATGTGTCAGGAGCAAGGAGCACAGCCACAGACGTTTAGCATCATCTCCCAGCAGCTGGGAAACAAGACCCCCGCTGAGGTAGGTGGTGCCTGCCTGCGGGGTGGGGGGGCTTGGGGGGGTGCCCTCAAGCCCAGGGGAACCAGAAGGTATGGCAAGGAGAGGACAGAGGCGCCAAGGAGAGACACAAGGGCTTTGTAAAAGGCAGCCTGACCTGTTGGGTGGTAGTGGTTTAGAAAAGAAAGGGCTTTGGATTTGGAGCTAGCATCTGGTTTCCTGTTTTAGTTTTGTTCTTAGGAGTGTAACTGTGGTAAGATATTTAGCCTCTGGAGTTCCCTTATCTCTAAGGAGAACGTGGCTCTCCCAACCTTTCTGTGTAAATAAAGAAGCTTTTTTAAAGTTGTTGCCTGGACCTCCATGTGATCAGTTACTAACTGGGCATGGTGAACATGGCCCTTTTCCTCTGCTAGGTTTCCCACCGCTTCCGAGAGCTCATGCAGCTTTTCCACACAGCCTGTGAGGCCAGCTCCGAGGATGAGGATGACGCGGCCAGCACCAGCAACGCGGACCAGCTGTCTGACCATGGGGACTTGCTGTCTGAGGAGGACGCAGATGAGTGAGACTGGGGACGTGTGGAGTCATCGCACAGGACCAGCCCACCAGGCACCTGCACTTTGGGAGAGGCTGTTTGTGCTTTGCTTATGCGGTCCTTGAGCTCTGCAGATGGGGCTCCTCATCCTTTGCCTCCTTCAGGGTCTTGCGTGAAGACCTTACGGATCCACTCGTGGGCCTGCTCTTCCTTTTGTCTGATGGTACATATTTATTGTTCTGGGATCTACTCACAGCCTTTCTAAGTGTAATAAATGCCTGTGTCGCGTAGCCAGCCCCAAGACACTAAGGTCCTCTGCCCAAAGACACTGGGCTCTTCAGTTCAGCAGTTTTTATTGCCAACTGGCTCTTACCCCTTCCTTCCCCCGCCCTGTCCCGGAACCCTAGTCCGTGAGGCCTTCGCCCTCCTGGTAGCACTGGGCCAGACTGCGCAGCTCCTGCAGCAACTCCTCTACATCATCCGGCTCCACCCCAGCATCCATGAAGCTGGCCCAACGCCGCAGGTCCAGTTTGCTGAGCTCTGTGGCCAGGCCTCCCAGGGCCTGGTGCAGGGATGAAGAGGAACACAGAGCCCCAAACACTGGGATGCTCTGCACTGCTGAGGATGGAGAGAAAAGTGAGACCGAATGGACCATGTTCTTTCCTGGGACTCTTGTATCTGTGGGGAAGTCTGGGCACTTGATAGACTTGACTGTAAAGTATACACTCGGTGCATTCTGCGTGCTGTGCCCTTCGTATACCATTACTCCAGAGGAAGGACGCTTCTCAGCAGCCATAGGGCAAATAAAGGAATGTTTCACCATGAACTCTTAATCCAGGAAGGGAGGTAGTAAAACGGCTCCCTTGCTGAAATCTGTTTTTCACCAGCTACCTACCTGTGCCTCTGGGGGGACCGTCCCGGACCACACCCTGCTGGCTGAAGCTTGAGAAGAGGTAGGGGTAAGGAGGAGCCACCCTGCAGGGCGTCAGCAGTAGATGGGAAGAACTGTGGGGCAGAAACCTCAGTTGAGTGAGCAAGAAGTCCAGGGGCGATGGAGGTCCTGAGAGGGCAGGAGTAAGCATCATACTGACCTGGTGACTCTAGGCTGCTGCTGACGTAAATATTGGGCCAAGACTTCTTCCCCAGTGGTACACGCATGGAGAGGAGAAGGCAGAGGTGTCCCTGGGGTGAGCTGACTATCAGAAGAAAGCCAAAACCACCTTCAGTCTATGGCTGCTTGAGTAAGAACTAAGAATTCTTGCATTCTTGGGCCATCAGCTGAATCAGGCTGTTCACAGCATTTTTTTTTTTTTTTAAAGTGAAAGGAGTGGTGTTGGTAGGAAGAAGCAATGTCATTAGAATGCCCAGATATTAGGGAGAAAAGGACATGAAACAAAAATCTGAGGAGGGCTCCTAAGGACCAACAGTGCTCACCTGGTGTGGGACACTCTGTCTATACCTCTCAGTACCACTGATTGGGCAAAGCAGTGTTTTCCAGAAGGGTCCCCACATGCAGACAGTGGGGTCCATGGGGTGGCTCCACCGAGTTGCACCAGGCTGTCAGGGAGGGACTGGCCTGGAACCAATGGGAAGGGGATCATTGCTCCTGCTGTCACCACCTAAAGATCCAGAGGAGATCAGGTTACAGAGCTTTTTCTCAGCGCTGACCCAACCCCACACAAAGCTCTGTACCTTTTTCCCAGAGAAGCTCAGCATATCAGCCAGTTGAACCATGGAAACTGGATACGAACGGAGTCGATAAGGAACAGTGAATGTGTCCAGGGCTGTGGCCAGGATGGCGCTACAGTGGAAGGGCAGAGTGGCCTGTAAAGAGAACACGCGAGGAGCACTTTAGCCTTTGGGGTAGGACAGTTATGGCAGAGAAGTCCAGAGAATGAAGCAAGGGTGTGCTTGACCCAAGAGGGAACAGCATAAGACAGTGATCTAAGAGGCCACATCATAGCTGAGTCCAAGCTAAGGCTGCCTTGGGGAATATGAGGGCCAGCTGTGGACAGAAGAAGCATTGAGCCTTACATCATAATGCAGGTAAGGGAAGTTGACAGGTGGCTGGGGTCGCAAGCCCAGGCTCCCACCCAGAGATAAGGGGCAGATGAAAGAGCTGTAGGCAGTCAGGTGCACCAGGCCAAAGGCTGTGTTTAACAGACGGTAGATGTTTTTCTGAGGCTCCTGGTGAAAATAGAAGAGGAGTGTGCATCAGGCAACTTCACAAGGGCATTCTCTCAACGCTCCCTCCTCATGTTCTACTTACCCCAAGATTGAAGGGACCAGGCAGCAGGCCCCAGGTTATTATTCCCCGCCCTGAATACTCGTCCTGTAGCAACTCTGCGACCTTGGCACCTACCCCAGAGAAACCATCATGCAGGTCACATAGGATCTGGAAGCCCTGGAGAAAAACAAAGGATCAAAGACAAGCAGGATGAAAGGCATTTCTGCCCTTCTGTCCGCCTTGCCCCACAGCTACCTGCAAGTAGTCACACTCTTCCACGTAGAAGTGCAGTCTGTCCTCCAGCTCTTCCAGGAACCTGGGTTCCTTCAGCACACCCTCTCCTTGGCCAAAAGCCTCTAGCCGACCTGTTTCTCTGCCACAAAATAATATGACATAAAGACTCACAACCACTTCCCCACTCCAGTTGCAGATCGCCTTTGTTTTGGGGAGGATGTGCTCAAGAGCCTTATTCCCTGCTTTGGTGGGAGCTGAGCCTCTGGCCTCACAGCCCCTGGGGTCCCCGTACCCATCATGGTTGTACTTCTGAATCATACAGATGCTCCGGGGATGGAGGTGGACTCTGAGGAAGTCGGACCAGACTCTGACGCTGCTCTCAAGTGGTTTTGGACTTGCAGCAGTGGTGACTGGTGGGGGACCTGAAGAAAAAGCAGAAGAGATGTACCTTTTTCCTTGTTCCTGCTCTCCTCAGGTCCCCATCTATACTGCCAACTCTAATATCTGGAGAATTCTCACCTTTCCCATCAGGGATGGATTTGATCCTCCGGATACGATCATTACTCGGCACTCCCTGGCATGGGTGAGAAAAAAAATCTGTACTTAGTTCCAAGCAGTTTAGAATCAAAGGTTGATTTATGTTCCCTGATTTTGCTGGCCACCCTCTGCAGCTTCCTTTCTGTTCAGATTGTCACAGTCCTTAGGAAAAGATGTGCTTTTCCTCAAAATACCATTCTAAGGCATTTAAGGTGATAAAATCCTCTTCTCTCTACCCCAGTGGAGGCACCCTGGTGAAAAGAGGCCCTCACCTCTACACTCAGAAGGTCCTGGAGATACGGGTTCCTGGGATACACTTCCTCTTTGTGTGTGGTGAGCTTCCCATGCCTGAAGGAGATTCAAGATTGATGAGCGAAACTCACTCGGATAAGAGCTCTAGCTTTCTGTGCACATACATGTTCCCAGCCCTCGCCATACATCAAATACACACCATGCTATCGCAGCATCTAGCTGTTTGTCTCGGTAGAGTCCACCTTCCTCTTTTAGGGAGTTCAGACTGCCTGCACAGAAATAATAGGCAATGGGCTAGGTCCCATACAGCTAATCTTCCTTTGATCTGACAACCTGCCATCAACATCCCTCCAACACTGGCTGTTCCACGCTTTCTTGAGGACACATGCATGTGGGTGGGCGGCTGGTGTAGGAGAATCCATCTTTCTATTCCCAGCTTAATCATTAGATGTGGCACCTGAAGCAAAAAACATTCAATAATCCTACAGGAGTGTGCATTTCAACCCCTGTCTCCCCTGGCAAGCAGCCTATTGAGCAGAATAAAGTTTTGCCTTCCTGTGCCTCTGGTGTTAGCACTTTCATCTCAGGTCTGTCAGTGTAGTATGGTTGGTTAGAGGATTTTTTTTGGGGGGGCAGGAAGGTGGGTGCTGTGGATTGAACCCAGGGGCGCTTTAGCACAGCGCCAGTCCCTTTTATTTATATATTTTTATGTTGAGAGGTGTCGTCTCTAAATTGCTGAGGTTTCCTTCAAACTTGCTGCTGCGGCCTGCGCTGCCACGCCTGTCAGCGTGTGGAAGAGAATGGATGCTAGACTCCGGTCGTGGAGGGCCACACCTGAGCACCGTCTCACCCTTCAGGTCCATGAGGATGAGTCGCGGCGTGTAGGTCTCCTGGCCGTGGAGCGTCTGGCCGGTCCGGTACAGGACGTCGGGGCACAGTTCCTCCGGGGACTCCTTGGCGATGGCGGCTCGGCCCAGCGCAGCATCCTGGGAGAGGCATAGAGGGAGGACGAGACTTAGAGGGGGCAAGGGAAGCAGGCTGGGAGCCAGGACTGGAGGTGCGGAAGGATTCCGCCAGATCTCACCTGCTGGTTCCACCAGTGCGCACCCACGAAACCCGCAAAATGCCCCAACTGCAGCGTAAGCACCTCTCGGGCCCCGCCCGCCATGCCGAGCCGCTCCACTCGGTAGCACGGCCCCTGCCCCTGCGCCCGCTGCTCCCACCCGATTGGCTCCACAGGGTAGTGGGCGTGGCCGCCGTCTCTTCGTCCTATTGGCCCGCAAACACTTCCTTTGCCATTGGAGAACGACGTAGAGACGGCCCTTCATTCCGTTTCCTCCTCTTTGCCTGGACCCGCCCTGCTTCTCTGTAGGGGCCTCGCGCAGGCCGGACCGGAAGTTGGGTTCGCTGGCGTCTTGCTGAAGCTTTCTTTGGTATCAGAGATTGAACCGGCGGGGGTTAGAGTACTGAGCCACATCCCCAGTTCTTTTTAAATTTGAGATTCTTCTCGCTAAGCTGCTGAGCCTCGCGAACGTGCCTCGATTGGCCTCGAACTTGTGATCCTCCTGCCTCAGCCTCCCGAGATGTTGGGGTGACCGGGGTGCGCCGTCGCGCATTCTTTGACCGCTTTCTGTGCGCCTCCTAAGACCGGTCACTTAAGGTTCTTATACCTACTTCTTTTGGCGGCTCTTGTTCCATCATACTTCTGCTAGCTAATAACTCCAAAGACAAAAGTAAAACCTTGCCAGAAAACGAGAGCTAAGTGGCCCACGCAGCCCTTCCGAAGTCAGCCTCCCTGACGTCCCGGTGGACCGGTCCCCATCTATTACGTTACGTAAACGATTGCAGTATGTATTGTTTTTCTCGGTATCACTTGAGAAACGCGTCCATATTCTTGCATGTTTAGTTCATTTTTGTTGCTGCAGAATAGGCCTTTGAATACGCCACAAAAGACGTCTTAAAAAGAAGCTATTCTGCTGATAACCTTCCTGTTGCTGCAGAATAGGCCTTTGAATACGCCACAAAAGACGTCTTAAAAAGAAGCTATTCTGCTGATAACCTTCCAGCTTGTTTCCAGCATTTGCTTTAGGTCGCTATTGGGAGCCTTCCTGCGCCTGCACACGTCTTTCTAGGAGCGTTCGTGGTTGGGTGTCGTAGGGTAGGGTATGCTTGAACGTGGTAAATAACACCAAGGTGTTTTCCAAACTTTACCACCAACAGTGCAGGAGAATTTTCACCTCCACAAACTTGCCAACATTTCAAAATTGAAATCGCCATCACTTTAATTTTCCTGACTACCAGTGAAGTTGATAGCACCATTTCACGTTTATCAGCTATTCGGACATTCTTTTTCTTGTGGAGAGCTTGTTCGAGACTTCATGTTTTATTCTGGAACAAGCCCTTCATCCATTATGTGAAAATATCTTCTCCTGTGCTTTGCCTTTATGTACTTTTTTTTTTGCGCAATCCTGGGTTTGAGCCCAGGACTCAACTACGTGCTAAGTGCTCACCTGCTGAGCTACATCCCCTTTCCCCCTTTCCCAGACAGAGCCCTCTCTGTTGCCCAGGCTGGCCTCAATGAACTTTTTTTTTTTTAAAGAAATTTAGTTATTGTACAATCAAAAATGCATCCAAAGCAACAATATGTATGTTTCTTAGATTTATCCCCTAGATCCCACCCTTCTCCCCCACCTCCTTCAATGAACTTTTGATACTTCTGCCTCAGCCTCCTGAGTAGCTTGGATTACAGCTTATTTTTATGTTTTGCAGTGTTGGGAATATTATTTGGTGTTTTCAAATATTACTAAGTCTTCTTCTTAAATCTTTTTTTAAAGGGGGGGCGGAGAGAGAGAAAGGGAGCATCTCATTTGCCCTTGTTTCTGCAGCACTTAGTTGTGTATGTGGTGATGGGCTTTAAACTCGGGTGGGTCCTTGTGCACATGTCAGGCAAGCACTTGAAGGGCTGAGCAACTGCTCTAGCCCTACTAATTCTCGTTTTAGATTTTTTTTTTTGAAAGATGGAGAGAAAGAGAAAGACAATTTTATTTTACTTTTTCATCTGGACTTTGTTTTCACTTAGTTGTCTATGTGGTGCTGAGGTTTGCACCTAGGTCCAGGCAAACACAATAACCCCTGAGACACTGCTCCAACCCTGGTTTGGGCTTTTGTTTCATTGATATTTTCCAATTTCACATTATTTTTATTTTAAACACAAGTTTTTTTTTTTAAGTGAGAGGGACAGTGATAGAATCAATTTTATTTAGTTTTTCATGTGACTTTTGTTGCTCCCGCACTTCACTGTGTATGTGATGCTGGAGTTTGAACTTGGTCCTCAGCCATGCCAGGCAAGTGCAGGAACCGCTGAGCCAGGGCTTCAGCCCCTAAATATGTTTTTTTGAAAAAAGTATCTTATATCCCCAAGTCTATAATAACACTAAAAAAGCTGGATAAAGGGGCATAATGAATGTTAGGAGTGACAGGAAAATGGCAGTTAAACATGTAAGTTGCATTTATCAAATTAAGACTTTATCCATCGGTCCTCAGCCCTGAAAAAAAAAAAAAAAGACTTTATCCAGAGGGTTAGAGTGGTGGCTCAGTGGATATAGTGCTTGCCTGGCATGCGTAAGGACGTAGGTTCAAACTCCAGCACAATGTAGTGTCGGAGCAACGAAGGTCACATGAAGAACTAAATAAAACTGATTCTCTACTCTCTCTCTTAAAAAAAAAAAGAATTTATCCAGGTGAGTATCATCAATGGATATTAAAATCACTGGGTGGGGCTGGAGAGGTGGCTCAGTGGTAGGGCACTTGTCTGTCATGCACAAGGTCCTGGATTCTATCCCCAGCATCTCATACACAAATACTGCAATGATGTAGTGTGGCAAGTACTAAATGTAACTCATGCATTACGCCTGCAAAACCCTTTGACCTCTATCTAGCGGGAAACAAATCTAGACTGTGAGGCCGTCTATGCAACACAGTATTTTAGTTACCTGTAATGTGCAATCCTTGATTAGAACCTGGATGTTGTTAGGATAAGTGGAGAAAACTTCAGATAAGCTGCGTATTATTTCCATGACTTCCTTGGGCATGAGGATATAATCTTTTTTTTTTTATTTTAAAGAGAGAGGGACAGTGAGAGACCGAGAGAGAAACAACTTTATTTAGGTTTTCACATGGCTTTAGTTACTCCAACACTCAGTTATGGACGTGGTGCTGGGGTTTGAACCCGCCACCACACACACACCTAAGAGTCAGAGAAACAAAGGCCAGATGAAAAAATAAATTTGATTCTTTTTTTAAAAAGATATGCTGAAATACTTAAGATTTTTCCTGTGTCTGCAATTTACTTCCAATGGTCCAAGGAAAATATGTAGAAAAATAAGGCAAATGTGACAAAATGCTAACAATGAAATCTAGGTGATGATTACATTGTCATTTATTTTTGAGTACTCTCTCAACATTCCTGTAGGTTTAAAACTTTTCAAAATAGGTTAGAATAAACTTGTTTTCCTACTTGCAGGACTGGGTTTGAACACAGGACCTCATACGTGCGAGGCAACTGCTCCTACTACTGCGCAACATCCCCAGCAGTATTTTTCACAAGTATTGTAAAATCAGCTTGTCAAGATCTGCAAAAGTTAGAAGCTCATAATAGGTATCTTTGATCAGAATAGCATTGTATCTTCATAATCGGTTTGGGGAGAATCAATGCCTTTACAATATTATGCTTTGCAGTCCATATTTACCATTTATTGAGGTTTAAAATTGTTTTCCAATTTGTTTTGTCATATACATCCCTGTTCTTACCTCCTGCAACAGCTACTAATCTATCCTCCAGCTTTACCGATTTTGCCTTTCCTGAACATTTCACATAATCATACAGTGCATGGTCTTTTGTGTCAGCATGTTTTTAAGGCTAGTTGTAATATTTATAGTTTCCTTTTGCTTACTGGGTCACAGTTTCATGGATACTTGCCTCCCCCACCTTGGTAACAGGGACTGAATCCATATTTTTTTTTTTTTTTGATATAAGGACTAAGTCGCTGAGGTTGGCTTTGAACTTGTGATCCTCCTGCCTCAGCCTCCTGAGCTGCTGGATTACAGGAGTGTGCCACCATGTCTGGCTCATGGATATTTAGATTATTTCTACCTTTTAGCTATAATGAACAGCGTTGCTGTGAACAGTCTGAGGCTACTTAAATATAACCTTTGTGTGGATATGTTTACATTTCTCTAGGGTAGATAAAGTAGAATTACTGGGTGATATAATGCTGTTTAACATTCTGAGGAACTCCCAAACTATATTCCAAAGTGGTTCTACCAGTTTATATTTCATCCAGCAACCGAATTC
Source organism: Aplodontia rufa (assembly GCA_004027875.1). Taxonomy (NCBI): domain Eukaryota; kingdom Metazoa; phylum Chordata; class Mammalia; order Rodentia; family Aplodontiidae; genus Aplodontia; species Aplodontia rufa. Next base: position 83,048 of record PVKS010002168.1, read on the forward strand.
CAATTTCTCCACATCCTTACATTTAATATTGTCTTTCTGTGATTCACAGCCATTCCTGTGGGCACGAAGCAGTATGTTATCATGGTTTTGATTTGCATTTCCCTAATAACTAGTGCTATTGAGCACCTTTTCATGTGTTTTATCATTCATCCATCTTTTTTTTAAATGTCCAAATCATTTACTCATTTTTATTTTGTCTTTATCTTATTAGTGTATTATGTATTCTGGATAAAATCCAATTTTAGATCTTTCTTTATAATCATATGTTTTATGGATATTTTTAGTGTGGTATCTAAGAAATACTTACCTAACTCAAGACCATGAAGATTGTCTCATGTTTGTTTTATTTACTGAGACAGAGCCTTGTATGTTGCTGAGCTGGCACTGAACTCCTGCTTCAGATTCCTGAGTAGTTACGGGTCTGGTGCTACTGCACCTGGCATTTTTTTTTTTTTTTTTTTTTCAGGGCCGAGGACTGAACTCTGGGCCTTGTGCATGCTAAGTTTTTTTTTTTTTTTCTTTTTAAGAGTGAGGAACAGTGTGTGTTGTGTGTGAGAGAGAATGAATCAATTTTTATTTAGTTTTTCATGTGGCTTTTGTTGCCTGGAAATTGTTACGTACTTGGTGCTGGGGTTTGAACCCATGTTCTCGAGCATGCTAGGCAAATGCCAAAACTACTGAGCAACTGCTCCAGTCCTGATTTCGAGGGCTGAATTGCCTGATGTGGCTGACTAGGTGGGAGTCTCTTCTTCCCTTACCACTCCATTTGTGTCCCTCTTGAAGCTGCATGATTAGTTGAAGATGACCTTCTCTGAGACAGTAGTTTAGCTAACAGTTTGAGTAGCTGTGCTCCTCTAGAACCTCCTGCCAGAACCTTCCAATAAGCTCTCAAGGTCCAAAGGTGAGAGTGCTTCCTAGCCTCATCTGCAGCTAGAGATCAAGTGTACCAATGTAATTCAGGTCCCTGACAATATCTTCTGGTGGCAGGAGGATCACAAGTTCAAGGTCAGCTTGGGCAACCTAGGGAGATTCTGTCTCCAAAAAAACAAAAAAAGGGCTGGGGATGTGGCTCAGTGGTAAAGCAACCCTGGGTTCAATCCCTAGTACAAATAACAACAGTACATATCTCTAGAGTTTGGTAACAGAGACCGCTTCTAGAGAAGAACTGGGAGAAAGGGAAGGTGTCTGATTTTTCATTATCTATTTCTGTAATTTTAATAATACATGGCAAAATAAATTAAAATAAAGGTAGAGTGGAACCACTGAACATCATCAACTAGGGGAATATTGGAAAGTTCAGTCCAGGGGTCAGAGTGGTGGCTCAGCAGTAGAGTGCTTGCAGGACCTGGGTTTGATGAACTAAAGGAAGGCAAGAGTAATTACAGGCAGAAAAGCAAATTATCAAATTATTTCAGTAACTCAAAAGAAGTGATGGGTGTATGAAGGCAGTGGTAGTGAGGATGAAGAGGAAGAAATGATTTCAGATATCATAAAGATAAATTTACAGGGTTAATGATCCACATTGGGAGGAATAGCAATCAGGGCTCCATAGAGAAGCAGGACTATTTGGAGACACAGAAAAAGGGATTTATTATATGAATTCACTTTTCAGCTGCAGGAGCTGGTTAAGCATTCTCAGTAAGGCTGCTGTCTCTGTCTGATGCCAGTACATCAGTCTGGTTAAGATGACACACTTCGGGCTGGGGCGGTGGCTCAGCAGTTTCGGCGCTTGCCTGGCAAGCACGAGGACCCAGGTTCAAACCCCAGCACCACATAAACAACTGAGTGTTGGAGCAACCAAGGCCATGTGAAAAAACTAAATAAAGCTGTTTCTCTCTTTCTCTGTCTCTCTCACTGTCCCTTTCTCTTTAAAAAAAAAAAAAAAAATTTCATAAAAAAAAAAAAAAAAAAAAAAAGATGACACACTTCAAGGCTACCACCATGGGTGACTGGGGATTGAATCAGGGGTGGAAGTTGTTTTTTATGAGAATCATGAAGTCCATGTTATACAGATAGCTACTTACCCTTCAGTGGGTACATATTATTTGGCAACTGCTTTACCTGTGCGATTTAATTCTCAAAAACCCCTGCAAGTTTAGCATTATTATCATCATTAGATAAGGATAAAAAGAGAAGGTCAAATTAGAGAAGGAAATAGGCCAAGAGCTAAGAGACCCCCAAACAGCCTGCCAGTAAATGGGAGATCTGGGAATCAAAATTATGACTCTAAACAATATCAGTAACATCTGATATGATTAAACTCTAAGTGATTCGAATTTTCTCCATTCTCCTGGGGATGGTATAGTAAAGATTTTATTCTACACAATGTATGCTGTTGGGGTTTAGTGCTTAATTCTCCTAGGAGCACATGGGAAAGGGCCATACCATATAAAGATGCCAGACAGTCAGCTGGAGGCTCAGTCCCACCCACTGGAATCAAGAGATAAAAGATTAAGTAGGAAGTGAGCAGTAAGTGTTTGGATGGGAGAAGTGACTCTTGATCTCTTGAATTGATTAAAGGCTAGAAGCCAGAACTAGAAATTTCTGTAGAATTGAGTCATGTCAGGACACAAGCAAAATACCAGAGAAATTCTATTTGGCTAATCTGAAGACTCTTATTATTATAAATTGACTACAACACTTTAAAAAACATATATATATATATATATATATATATATATATTTTTTTTTTTTTTTTTTTTTTTTTAAGGAAAAGCCCATAGTTATCCTGAACCTCCTTGAAAAACTGATGTTAGTTTTAGGAACAAGGAGTTATCTTATTATCATGTGTTCACAGTCACTTTGCAAGGAATCCATTTCAAAGAAGGACCAGAGCCCACAGCAGTCCTGTCCCATCCCGTAAGTACAGGGGCCTGGCTGCTCTACGTGAGTACTATGGGACTTCCCCATATGACTAGTAGAGCATAAAAGAAATATCCATTGTCTTCCGTCCACATTGTGATCATGATTCAGAGGTAGGCACAGAGGCGTTCCAGCTGCCCAGGGTTGGCATTACTCAGAAACTGCAGCTCTTTCTTCCCTTCCTCTGTAGGAGCTGAAATGTAGTCAAAAACAGGTAAGTGGCAATTTCCTCCTGCTAGTCTGTGTCCCTTGAGGAAGCTAGTGGTCAGAGCCTACCTAATCCAATTATATTGATATAATCACAGTAAGATCTCACTTCTCTGTGGTTCCAACCTATAATGCTGCAGCTACTTTGACTCTTTCCTCTCTAATATTTAGTGATAGGACCCTTTACTTTTCCCTTTTATCCCCTTGCATATCCAGAGGTGAGGAAACATAAATGAACACCAAGAATGCTTTCGGTCAAAGTGGATCAACTTTGGAATTTTTAACAATTTCTGCACATACACTAGACCAGTATGGCAAACATTTGGTTTAGTGCTGGGGTAGCCTCTTACACAGTATGAATTATTCTGGAGGTGTCCCAGCACATGAATCTTTCAACTCAAGTTTGCGGAATGAATAATGTAATGATGACACTATGGCAGCAATCCAACCAGGGGCTGGACTTGGTTTGCCTCCATCTTTAGCACGGGCATTTTATTTTGGGGAGGGATATCATTTCTTTCATAAATTAAAAAGGCTGGGCATGGTGGCGCATGCCTGCAATTCCAGCAACTTGGGATGCTGAGGCAGTAGGATAGCAAATTTGAAGCCAGCCTCAGCAACTTAGTAAGGCCCCAACCAACTTGGCAAGACTGTCAAAAAATAGAAAGTAAAGAGGGCTGGGGATGTCTCTCAGTGGCCAAGCACCCCTCAGTTCAATTCCCAAAACCAAAAGAATCAAACAAACACAAAAATCCCAACTTAGCCACCCACCAACCACCTTTCTATACTATCTTATCTGTCAGAAAAGTTAAAATGAGGAAAAAAAGATGAATACAAGTTACAGGCTTCTCCGGGTAGAACGATTCTAATTCAGTGGGACTCTACTGTGAGCACAAAAGCCTGATGGGAAGACTGACCTTTGTCATGTTGCAGCCAATTGTTCTCTAAATAATACTGAATACAGCTTGCAAACTCCTTCGGGTCATAGTTGGAAACCAAAATGGGAAGAAAGGGATCCAGGGCATCAAATCCTTCCTGGAGAAGAGAAAGAGTAAAGATGCAGTACTAGTTCAACGACATCATATCAGCAGAGAGAACTCCACCAGAGCACTCCAAGGACAAGGTCTGTGGTTTTCTTCTATTCTACGTCACCTCTCATTCTCTGGCCAATGTAGGACTCTATATGGTGGCTCACCACTACTGCTCCACATGGCCGTAAATACTATGCTTTTAAAGGACATATGGGGCTAGCACTTGTCTCAGTGCACTATATTTTTGACAGCTCTGACTTCTGGAATGAAGGAAAAAAAAATTTTTTTTTTTGGTACAGGGGATTGAACTGGGGATTCAGGAGTGGGATTATAGGAGTGGACCACCGTGCTTGGCTAAGTTAATGTTCCTTAAAACTCAAAAACAGTAAGTAAATAAAATTAAGCCAAATTTCATTGTTATATTGTGTGGATGTATAAGTATGAACAACAAATTCCATCATTACGTACAATGATAATGCCACACACACACACAAAAAAGATGTGGAGAAAAAAGAAAACACACAAAGGTAACAAGAATGGGGGAAAAGGCTCTAAGTAGAATATAAGAAGAAACACTGGATCAATCAAATTGTATGTGTGTGTGTGTGTGTATTTTTAAAGAGAGGGAGCAAGAGAAAGAATCACTTTTATTTTTTTCCATCTAGCCTTTGGTTCTCCAACACTTAGTTGTGTATGTGGTGTTGAAGTTTGAACCTGGGTCCTCGTACATGCTAGGCAAGTGCTCCAACCAATGACCCACTGGCTCCAGAAGGGGAGGAGGAGAGGGGAAACTAAGCCAAGTAACTTTTTTTTTTTTTTTTTTTTTAAGAGGGACAGTGAGAGTGAGAGGAGACAGAGAGAATCAATTTTTATTGAGTTTTTCACATGGCTTTTGTTGCTCTGACACTTAGTTGTGTACATGGGTGCTGGGGTTTGAACCTGTGCACTTGCGCATGCCAGGCAAACGCTGAAACCGCTGAGCCACTGCTCCAGCCCCCAAGTAACTTCTAAACATATTTTCTGGACTATAAATCCTTAGGCTCCAGATGAAAACTTAAAAACACTGAACTCAACTTTGCAGCTTCTTTTTCAGAGTTGAGTGCTAGCAAATCTGAAACCATTTTTAACCACATTTTAGGATTGAATTAATTAGTAAATACACTGTGGCTAATGAGGACAGATTTCTTAGAGTGGTAGATGAGACAAATACGAAAAGGGGGAAGGGTATAATGAACGCTATTCTAGCACGGAACTGGCAAAGAGCATGAAGTCGCAATTCATTACAGTAACAGCACACACACTACTTGTATACTTGTACACTACTTGTATATGTATACTACATGTATACGTGCATATGTACATGAATACTACACAGTCTGGTTACTAGCTTTGCTGAGAAAGTCTGGAAGAAATGACACCTCAGGAGCAATGAGTATGCCTAACTCCCAGCTCCTGGTTTCTAAATACCATTCTCTGAAACAAACCAAGGCTAGAAAGGACTAATTCGAGGGACAGAGCATGGAAAGTACAAGAGGAAACTGGAAACATTCTGTGCCAGGAAATAAAGAAATGGTAAAAGAAAGAAGACATGCCAAAAGGATGTAAAAACTAGCTTGAGGAAGTGTTTACAGTACATCTGGGATAATTTCAGCACTGAAATAAAGAATGAGAGTAAAGGCTCTGAACCTATTAAATGAGAATTTACAAATCCACACTGAAACAGATACTCAAGGAGAACAGAAAATTTCTAAAAGAAAGCCCAGTGATATATATAGAAGAAATAATGGGAGCTAGGAAAGTCTCCACTTGGCCATGATCATAACAACATTTAGGAAAGAATAACACTAGTAGGTGAAAGTAACAGGAAGTTTATCTAGTCTCAAAGTATATCTCCACAAGATACTGACACATTTCAAAGGTGAAGTAATTACTAAGGAGCAACCAGATAGATATCATCTCAACTAGGTGTTCAAAATCAACATTACCAGTAACAGAGAACCAGAGTTCATGTTCCTTCTGATAAGATGCACAGAGAAGACACATTCTGTTACTTCTAATATCACTTCCACTTGGGAGAAAACATCAGACAAAGTTCATAAAAAAAGATACAAAAGAATTGGCATATACTTGTCAAAAGTAGAAATATTAAGATTATAAAAGAGGAAAGGGTGAGGAACCATCACAGATTAAAACAAGAGACCAAACAAATATGACAAGTGAAAGTAACACATTACCCAGGATCTTCCTTTCCTATATTGGGATAGTTACTATCATATAATGTTGAAAAACCAATTTGTGGAGAGGATAAAGTAAATATGATAAAGCTAACATTTTAGGGATCAGGATAGAAGACATAAAAGAATGTTTTTCATGTCAAAATAAGTAGACTTAGTGGGGTGCAATAGTGCATACCTATAATCTCAGTGGGTTGAGGAGGCTGAGGCAGGGGCACTACAAGTTCAAAGCCAGTCTCAGAAACTTAACAAGGTCTTGTCTCAAAATAAAATAATAAAGAGGGCTGGGAATTTGGCTCAGAGGCTGAGCATCCCTGGTACAAAAAAAAAAAAAAAAAAAAGAGAGAGAAAGAAAAAAAAAGTAAACTTCAAAATAGGTATCTTTTTTTTTTTTCTCTAAAGTTAGAGGGACAGTGAGAGATGGAATGAGAAAATCAATTTTAATTAGTTTTTCATGTGGCCTACGTTGCTCGGACATTTAGTTGTGTATGTGGTGCTGGGGTTTGAACCCGCATCCTTGCACATGCCAGGCAAGCGCCATACCCGCTGAGCCACCACTCCAGCCCCTAGACTGGGATCTTATAGAACTGCTCTAGCGCTCAGATATCTCTTTAGACAGAGTGACCATCTAAGGGGAAACAATTTTTCTGTGACTTGACCTTTCCCAACAGTTCATGAGGCAGGTATGCTTTCCGGGGCTTAAAAAGAGACCCAGTCTGGCTCAAAGTCAACACAATGGCACCTCCACGCTGAAAAAAAGGAAATAAGGCAGAATTAGAAAAAAATGAAGAAGACAGGAAAATGTGAATTCCCCCCCTCCTTCCCTGTACAGAGTTATGACAGTGTGGTCTAGGTATAGTTAAGTGGGAACTAAACTGATTCTTTTTTTTTTTTTTTTTTAAGAGAGAAACAACTTTATTTAGTTTTTCACATGGCCTTAGTTGCTCCAACACTCATTTGTGTACGTGGTGCTGGGGTTTGAACCCGGGTCCTCGTGCTTGCCAGGCAAGCGCCGAAACCGCTGAGCCACCGCTCCAGCCCCTAAACTGATTCTTGGTTCTGGATTTGGTCTTAACAATAAATTGCTATACAACCTTAAATTTATCAAGTCTTTTCCAAAGATGAGACAAATATACTTTGAATAACTAGAAATAAAATTAGGTCAATATTTAAATATCATATTTCATTGTATAATTGTTGCAGATTGTATACCACTAAAAAAAATGGGGTATAACCTTTATGGGAAGCTTCATTTTTTATTTTTATTTTCGTGCTAGGGATTGAACCCAGGGGCACTTAACTACCGAGTCACATCCCCAGCCGGTTTATATATATATATATATATTTATATAAATTACATATGAACAAATAACATATAAATATATAAATATATTAAAAAATATATACACATACATATATATGTGTGTGTGTGTGTGTGTGTATATATATATATATATATATATATGTTTTTTAAGTTGAGACAGGGTCTTGCTAAGTTGCTGAGGCTGGTCTCAAACTTGTGATCCTCCTGCCTCAGTCTTGCGAGTTGCTGGGTTTCCAGGCATGTGACACTGCACCCAGCTGTCAAGTTTTATTTTAAATTGTGTTTAATATTACTTAAAAAACCATTCATTACTAAACTGGTGCAGTATTAGGATGCAGAGAATGCTTGTTAAAACATTTAATGTGTGGCAACAGTTATGTAGTGAAATACAGTAAAATGGTTTTGAAAAAGTTTACTTCCATTAATTGAAAGATTAGAAATCAAATAATAGATTTTAATACAGAACTTACTCGTAATTTGTTACAGTCATAGTAATTACATAAAAGAACATTTTGAAAGTATTAGCAACAAAGTGATAAAGTGTTTAAAACAAAAACAAGTCTTTCTGAAATGTGCAAATCATCATATATACATACCCAATCATTTTTTATCATCTTCCTCAGGTTGTGAATAAGTGCTAGTTCATCTGGAGCAATCTGAATGTTGTCAATAAGAGAGAGATCATTACTTGTTTTCCTGAAACAACTGAATTGACAATTAAAAGAAAAAAAAATCCTCAACTATTATTACATAGTCAAGGTCCATGAACATCTCCCTCTGGGATAAGCTATGTAGCACAAGATGCACTATACTTCTGGAGATTAAGAACACTCACGAAGGGCTAGAGAGGTGACTCAGCGTTTGGAAGCTTGACTGGCATGAGCCAGGACCGGGTTCAAACCCCAGCACCACATCCACAGCTAAGTGTCAGAGAAATGAAGGCAGATGGAAAAATAAATAAAATCGATTCTCTTTCTCTTAAAAACAAAACAAAATAAAACCAACAAAAACAAAAGAACAAAAAAAACCCACTTATCAAGAAAAGAAAAACACTTATGGCCCCAATCCCACCTCCTTCCTTGATGTTTCTGATTTTGTGCAATTAAAACTCATAGCCTCACTTTGAAAAGAGAACAGAAAGAAAAAGTCAAGAATGAGTCAGATGTGGTGGTGCATGCCTTCAATCCTAGCAACTCAGGAGGCTCACAGGTTTGAGGTCACACTTAGCAATTTAGTGAGAGCCTCACCAAGTTAGCAAGACACTGTCTCAAAAGAAAAAGTAAAAAGGGTCCTTGGGAATATAGCTTCAGTACTGCAAACAAAAGACAAAATTCAATTTTTTTTCTTTTTTTTTTTTCAAAGATGGAAGGGGAGAGAGAAAATCAATTTTATTTATTTTTTCATCTGGCCTTTGTTTCTCTAACACCTAGTTGTATATGGAGTGCTGGGGTTTGAATCTGGGTCCTCATGTATGCTAGGCAAGCGCCCCAACCACCGAGCCACCACTCCAGGCAACCCTCAGTTTTCTTACTTTTTTATTTTTTAGAGAAGAGAGGAGAGAGGGGGTGAGAGAGAGAGAGATCATTTTATTTTTCCATCTGGTTTTTGTTTTTCTGACACTTAGTTGGGTATGTGGTACTGGGGTTTGAACCTGGGTCCTTGCGCATGTCAGGCAAGCGCTCTACCATTGAGCCACCTCTCCAGCCCATCACCTTCTCCTTCGGGGTTATTTTTACCATGTATCTTAATTGAAGCACTCCAGAGCAAGTAAATACATTGCATGGTCTACAAGGCTAAGCCTTGGCCTTTGTATATGATGCAACCAGAAATCAGAGAAACCAGGAATGAGAAAGTAAGTCTTCCTACTGGGCTTTTATCTTCTTTTTTCAGTGTGGTCCTTCCCCAGAGGGCATTGATTCCATCCACTGCTACCAAGAGGTGAAACATCCCCAAAGAACTTTGCGCCTTTAGCTCCTTCAGCACAATCCCAACTGCATCTGTGGCATTCTTCACGCGTGTTATACCCTGTTGGGAGATACCAGCTTAGAGTGCTATGGGAGGCTTTCTCTGGTTATGATATGATTCATAGCCTCTGTATTAATACCTGTTCAACCACTTCTCCAAGAGGACTGCCTTTCTCAGTGCTTTCTCTCTTATTCCAGATATATTTTTCTTGAACTTTGATCTAAAAAGAAGGAAACAAAGTAGAAACCAAAATCAAAACAAAACGGCGGTGGGGAGAGGGACTGGAGCATAACTAAGTAAGTGTCGGAGCAATAAAAGTCACATGAAAAACTAAATAAAACTGATTCTTAAAAAAAAAAAAGCTGTTTTGCTTATGGGAGGCTAAGTCTTAAACGAAACCTTGGTATCTGCATTTTTTTTTTTTTTTTTTTGAGATGGATGTCACTATGTTGCCCAGATTGGTCTCAAAAACATGGGCTAAAGTGACTCTTCTGCATTAGTTTCCTGAGTGCTGGGTCTACCATTACGTCCAGCTTTCTTCATTTTTTTGTGGTGCTAGAGATTGAACTCAGAGCATCACACATGGTAGGCAAATGCTCTACCACAGGGCTGTGCTCCCCAGCTCTTTTTAAAATATTGAGATAAGGTCTTCCTATGTTGCCCAGGCTGGCCTTGAACTTGTAAAACCTGCCTCAGCCTCCCAAATAGCTGGGAGTATATGTGTGTGCCACTGCGTCCAGTCTAGGTGAGTCTTTATACACAGAGCCAATGAGCCATAAACTAGAGACCATATCCAAGAAACTGAAGTAAGGAACAATTTTATCAATGCATTCCTGTTTCCCCCCAATTATTTTTTTTCACTATACATTGAACTCAGGGGTGCTTTACCATTAGCTACATCTCCAGCAATTTTTGAGACAGTGTCTTGCTAAGTTGCTGAGGCTGGCCTTGAACTTCCAATCTTCCTACCTGTCTCCTGAGTTGCTAGGTGTGCTTCTCTGTACTTGACTCCCCAAAATATATTATCTGGAGAAATTCATTACTTGGAGATGTGATTGTGAAGAATATAAGGTTGTACCTTGGAAAAACTGAGTCAATATGCATTTTACTCTGCTACTCACTAAATAGGAACAGCTTACTGTTACCTTTTAATTTCACCTGGATAAATGAATTTCAAGTTATGAGCCCACTGTGAGAAAAATGGATGAAAGAAATACAACCGTATATTTATTCCAAACCATAATATCAATTCTTCACAGTCTTCCATGTATTCAGTTCACAAATTAGACAGAATCTATATAAAGACCGTCCAGCACCAAACTTGCCCAAGTCTAGTCACCTGGCTCAGGAAGTGTTTGTTTGCAGTTTTGAAATTCTTCAGCCAGGTTGAGGCCTCTAAAGGTTGATCAAAGCGCTGTTTATTGTAGGTAGACTGCAGAAGATCCCGGCAATTTTTCACCCAAAGATGAGCTAAAAAAATGCACAAGAAAACAAACTAGGAAGAACTGACTATAGCCAACTCAAAATACTCTGTGCATCTTTAAGTTATGGGAAATGACTTTAGTTTCCCATATCTGTATCTCCCTATTTTTTTGTGGTGCTGGGATTGTATGCTAGACAAGTGCTCTACCACAGAAAAACATTCCGTAGCCCCCCATATGTCTTTCTTTCTCTAATGCGCGCGCTCTCTCTCTCTCTCTCACCACAGAGCTACACATCTCCGGTCTTTGGTATTTAATTTTTAAATTTTGAGACAGGGTCTCATAAAATTGCTAAGACTGCCTCAGCTTCTTGAGTTGGCTGGGATTTGCCTGGTTTTACATACATACATACATACATACTTTTTTTTTAAAGAGTCAACTTTATTGATCTGCTTTTTGTTTTTCTTCCACTCAGTTGTGTATGTATGCTGGGGATCAAACATGGGTCCTTGTGCATGCCACGGAAGTGCTCTACTGCTGAGCCAACCCCCCAGACCTCCCCATATACATTTTTAAAAGTCATCTTGCTTTAGGTATTTACATTTTTTTTTTTTTTAAGAAAGAGGGACAGTGAGAGAGAGAGAGAGAGAATCAATTTCATTTAGTTTTTCATGTGGCTTTCATTGTCCTGACACTTCATTGTGTACATGGTGCTGGGGTTCAAACCCACGTCCTTGTGCATGCCAGGCAAGCTCTTCAACTGCTGAGCTACTGCTTCAGCCACAGGGATTTACTTTTCTGGACTGGTCCACCTTAGACTAAATACCAGCATTATGATCAACTTGTAAGATGTACCAACTAGATTAAATGTCATTTTTACTTACTGACAATTGTTAAAGATAAATCAGAAAATGAAGATGCACATAATTCTGAACAAAAAAAGGATATATGAGCCACGTGTGGTGGGTCATACCCATAATCCCAGCTACTTAGGAGGCTGAGGCAGTAGATTGAAGTCTGAGGTCAGCTGGGCAAATTAGTCAGACCTTGTCTCAAATTTAAATAATCAAATCCCAAGTACTAAAAAAAAAAAAAAAAAAAAAGTAGAGGTTGCTGGACTTGTTGCCATAGGCCTGTAGTTAGGAGGTGAAAATAAGATGACTGCTTGAGCCCAGGAGTTCAAACTTTCAGGTAACATAGTGAGACACTGTCTCCTTAAACAAACACCGTGGCAGTCTCTAAGGTGAGACTATATGCTCTTGGGCATCAAATATCTAAGTAAAACTACTTCGTATCCAAAGGTTCAGGAAGTTTTTAGTCACATTTCTTCCTGTCAAATTTAGTTCACCTTGCAACTTACTTGACACTAACATCATGAAGAAATTATGATGAACTAGCAAAGTCTTCCTTCAGCCAGATGAGACCTTTCAGAAAATTAAAGTCACAGAGCTGCCACAGTAACAGAATTAGCCCTGATGGACAGAAGACAGACAAGAAGTTCTTACCATCTGGAATATGCAGTATCAACCAGTCATGTTTTGCACAGAAATGAATAACATGACAAAGACTGAGGGTTTTGCCTGTCCCCTTCTCCCCATCTAATGTACTTGTTAAAGAAAACATCACCATAGAAGGGACACTTTTACTGTCAACAGCACTCTTAACATATCTTCTTTCTGTTCACGAGGGGAGAAAACACTGGCTAGAGATGACCCAGGCAGGCAAAGGCAGGCAGGAAAGGATACAGAGAAGATAGCGTATAGTTGGATGAGCAAAATTGGTGTTTTTCAGGTAGTGCAGAAGCTCTAGGGCTGGTTTTCGTACCATCAGGCAAGCTTCACCCAACGTTTTCACCTATGAAAACAGGGAAATAGGAAGAAGATGGACTGCAGAACTTCAAGCCACTCTCAGTGAACACACTAAGTCTCATAACCAAGAGCACAAACTTCAATGTTTTAAATTCGAAAAAATCAATCCATATAATTTAGCAAAGACCCAAAACACATTATTCTACACCAAATAACATGTCAGCTTTTGACTATACTTGGTGATAAAACCTAGATATAATACTAGTTAAATGGACTCTAGTAATAACTAAGACATTCTACAGCTATGTATACACTTAGGGTCCATGCAAGCATTAAAAACATAAAAACCTTTAACAAAGTATGTGATACATGGTAAACATTCAATAAATATTCTTTTACATTTATAGTTAACTCTTATTTACTACAACTATCTATGCTTATCTATTTACGCATCTCTATGTACATAGTTCTAAAGAACTATACAGGAGAAGGTCTTGTCAGGTATCCCACACCTACCAGGCCATGCCTCACATCATCAGCATACTGACACATATGAGTTTTTGTGTCCATTACCGTTTTGCACCAGAATACTTTGACAGAAAAATTTGGGAAGCAATAATTGATATACTGTAAAAGTGATTTGTAAATAAATATTTATATCTATGAATAACAAATATTTAATAAATATTATTTATAAATATATCAGTTGAGGTTTATGATAGTGTTAAAATATTTGTCTATTTGATGGTGCTGGGGACTGAACCCAGAGATTCCCACTTGCATACCAATAAGCTACACCCTTGGCCCCAGTGCTGGTATTTTTGAGAGAAATTTCTCCCACCAAAACAATTGGGTTGGTATAGGAATTGACAGCGGTGCCCGGGGAAGAATTTCTGGTGCTAAAATAATACAGCAGGTACTCAGCCATTTGGGAGGATCATTTGAGTCCATGAGTTTGGCCTCAGTAACATAGTGAGACCATGGCTCAAAACCAAACCAAACTAAAACAAACAACAAAAAAAACCCTGTAGGTGCTAGTAGGAAGAATAATTGTGCCAATAGGCCAGGGCTACAATTAATCATGAATTTTTCTAATGGCTACAAAATATATACATATATATTTTTTGGTGGTGCTGGGGCTGAATCCAGGACCTCACACACGCCAGGCAAGTATTCTAACACAAAGCCATATCATACCCCAGCCCTAAGATTATACACTCTTTTGGGCTGAAGCTATGGCCACAAAACAACATTTTCTGAAAATCTATGAGAATGAAAAAGAACAGTAAAGCAGCTAGTCAGAATATCACTTCTGTTTAGCTCAGGAATGTATTTTGCTTTTGTGTAGCACATTAACTATTTGCATGACGTTCTGCTAAAGCAAATATTAAATATTAATTATTTGAACACCAAAGTTTCTAGGAACTTGTTGGACAACCAGAAGGAAAAAAGTCTATATTCCTTTTTTACATAAGAATACTTACTTGGTTCCAAACAGAATTTAAGGTGGTTAGCAGAAGATAATCATTATCTTTTTTTTTTTTTTTAAATTTTAAAAGAGAGGGGGGCAGTGAGAGAGAGTGAGAGAGAGAGAGAGAGAGAGAGAGAATGAGAATCAGTTTTATTCATTTAACTCTACTCCTTTGCTATCAGTAGCTGGTACTCTGGGACTGTCCCAGTTCCATCCGCATACCTGCATTACAAAGCGAGGAGGCAGACCATGGGGAAATACAGTCTTCAAATCCTGGATGGGAATGGTATAGTGCAGACCCTCATGCTGCTCACCATGCTTGGCCTAGGACATAAAAATGTGAACAGGTACAATAAGGACACACAAAGTGAATAGGGCCTGCTAGATCACACTGGGGGAAAAAGTCATTGCTCAGAGCTGGAAAACTATCTTTCAATCATTTTAGTAAAAAATGCTGGTGGTTATCTCTAACTCCAACATTACCCCACTGTAAAGGTGGTAAGCTGAATGATAAAGCCAGTTGTTCAGCAAATAAACACTAGAGGTAGGGGTAACAGACAATTTTTGCCATCTAGATTCCTCTGTTACCTGTGTGTGTGTGTGTGTGTGTGTGTCCAGTTAGGTGATAAAATCATCTGCATGCTGCTGTTCCCATAGAAACTCCACAGGAACGGGCAAAGAAAGGGACTGAAATTATGGAAGTTGAAAGACACTTCAGTGACTTCATTCTATTTCATTCTGTGCTTGTGAAAATAGGTGATTGCTAGAGATGGATTTAAAATATATCCTACTGAGATGATATTTGGGTAGGGAGTTGATTTTTATTTTGGCCCCAGGGACTGAACCCAGGGGTGCTTAACCACCAAACCACATCCCCAGCCTTTTTATATTTCGAGACAGGGTCTCCCTAAGTTGCTTCACTAATTGCTGAGGCTGGCTTTGAACTTGTAATCCTTCTGCCTCGGTTTCCCAAGCTGCTGGGATTACAGGACTGCACCACTGCACCCGGTTTACTGATTTAAATTTCCACACAGCTACGTTAAGATTGAAGGGTTATGAGTATAGTTACAGGGACAAAAAAGGTGGAGGTTTCCTTCCCGTTAAAGCACAGATCATACAACTTGTTTCATTTATGAGAGGCAATTAACAACACTGAGGAAGGAGAAGGGAAATCAGTATCCACTCTAACAGGATTTGAAAATACAACTGGATCCTACTGGAATCCTGGCTTCTACTGACAAGCTTCATTTTAGATGCCCCTCTCCCCATAACAAATCTAGTTAGTTTCTCCTTTGGACACTAGGAAATCCATTTACAAAGGTGGGAAACAATATCAGATTGGTAATCAGGAAAACTGGGTTCGGTCCTGCCCTGCTGTGTGGTTCTGGGTATGCTTCTTTTTCTTCTTATTTCTGGTACTAAGAATTGAGCTCAGGGGCACTGTTCCATTTAGCCACAACCTAGCCCTCTTACTTTTTATTTTGAGACAGGGTCCCATAAATTGCCCCAGCTGGCTTCAAACTTGTGATTTTCATGCCTTAGTATCCTGAGTTCCTGGGATTATAGACATCCACCACTGTGCCAGACTGGTCATTGTTCCTGTTGTGTTGCTGGGGATCCAACCCAGAGCCTCATACATGTCATGTAAATGCTCTACCATTGAGCTACACCCCTTTCTGGTCACACATTTTATAAATAAGCTTTTATTGGAACACAGCCACACCTAATTTGTTCATGGTGGCACTGAGTAGATATGATGGAGATGCTCCAGTTAGTCCTGTAAGGAGTTTTTTTTGCCACCCATCATACAAGATCATTAAGTAGTAAACTTTCCTTGCAAGTAATTGAACTCAGTAAGGTTTTACTATGCACTTACTCTACGCTCAGCAAGATCCCTAGCATTACTGTGTTCACTTGCAAGGATTAAATCAAGTGATCTGGACTACTCTGAGTGCTTTAATGTTATCAAATTATCAGACAGGGACAGGGAACATCTAGGTTACAGAGATCTGGGTATATGTAAAACTGATTAGTTTCCTTAAATTTCAGGTTTATATAAAAAGACAGCAACACAAATTATAATTCCTGAAAAACCTCACACATGCATTATCAACTCACCGGGTCACTTTCATTGGTGCGGGAAATAGCTCTGGGATTCTCAAGTGGATCTTGGTTATCTAGATGAGTTGCAAAGATGTGAGATACCTGGGTCCCAGTGTGGAAAAAACATCTAGGGTCCAACTACAAAAGAAAGCATTTTAGTATTTTGAAATCAACAGGCTTTTCATGCTTGCTAAGGCACTGAGGATATAAGTTGTATCTATAACAGAGGAAAAATGTCACTAACATTTTTCTATGTAAAAAGAATCCTTGTTATTGTTTATAATTCACTAAATCCAATCACATTACACATCCTCTGAATCTGTTCCAGCTTGTGTATTGCCACCCAGGGCTCTGCCCCATAAGGCAACAAACCTGTTGGAGACATTCAGGGGTACAGCACAACCACTGACAACCTAATGCAGAAAACTCTGCTTTTTTTTTTTTGGTGTATTAAACATAAGTTAATAAGAAAATCCACTACATTCATCTCCTCATCCCTTTTCTCACTGAAAACAATGTACAGCATGGGAAAGAGCCCTTTCTTTCCCAGGTCCTATGTACCACTTAACAGCAGCAATTTATTGAACAATTACTGGCAGTTATAGCAGTAGCATCTCATTTAATCCTCGCACGTCAATTATGTGAATGGGTGTTATAATCCGCCTCATTTCATTGAGGGGAATCTTTTTTGAGATAGGGGTCTAGCTATGTTGCCCAGCTTGGTCTTGAACCCTGGGCTCAAGTGATCCTCATTCATTAGTCTTCCAGGTAGCTGGGACTACAGTTCAGAAAACTTTTTTTTTTAAAGAGAGAGGGACAGTAAGAGAAAGAGACAATCAATTTTATTAGTTTTTCATGACTTTCATTGCTGTGATACTTCGTTGTGTACTTGGGGTGCTGGGGTTCAAACCCAGGTCCTTGCGCATTGCTAGGCAAGCGCTATAACCACTGAGCCTCCGCTCCAGCCCCCAAGAGAGAATCAATTTTATTTAGTTTTTCATCTAGTTTTCAGTGGTCTTAGAGAGGGACAGTGAGAGACAGAGAACCAATTTTATTTAGTTTTTCATCTGGTTTTCGTTGCTCTGACACTTAGTTGTGTATGTGTACGTGGTGCTTGGGTCCTCGTGTATGCCAGGCAAGCACTGTAACCATTGAGCCATCACTCTAGCCCTTCCCTCTCTCTTTCTTAAAAAAATTATAAAGAGCTATTTAATAAATAATAATATATTTAGCCTTACCAAGCAAGTACACTGTTCTTGTAACACGTCTCCTAACCCTTATACCAAATGTCATATATATCCTCAGTGAAGATTAACCAGGCACCTTCAGTTAAAAGCAATTATGTTTCTTTTTTCTGATAGCACTTTCCTTGTACTGCATAGAAGGTATACTGTGCTTTGAACTACACCCATGGCTGTTACGAATATCAACTAAATGCCAGGAAATACAGTATTTTACACATTTTTTTTTTTTAAAGAGAGAGGGACAGTGAGAGAGAGAGACAGAGGAACAATTTTTTAAATTTAGTTTTTCATGTGGCCTTTGTTGCTCTGAGACTTTGTTGACACACATTCTTCTTGAGCATAGATAGAATGGTATCTTCCCTGTCTTTTAATGGGGAAAAACAAGGTCCAGGGAAGCTAAGTGTTATGGTTTGGGTATAAGGTACCGCATCACAGCTCCAGCGTTAATGCAGAAATGTTCAGAGGTAAAGTAACTGGACTGAGAGAACTGTAACCTAACAATTCATCCTAGTTTGAACAGACAGACTGGGTGGTAACTGGGCAAGTGGAGCTGGCTGGAGGACATGGGTCACTGCGAGTCTGCCCTCTAAAGGCTGTTCTTTCCTGCGGCTCCTTCCCTTCACTGTTTCTAGGCTGCCGAGAAGGGAGCAGTTTTATTCTGCCACACCCTTTGCCTCACCATGGTCCTGGAACAGTGGGGCCAGGGCGATCTATGGACTGAGACCTCTGAAATCGTGAGCCCTGAAAAAACTCTTCTAACTTGTTCTTGTTGAGTATTTCAGTCATAGCAACACAAACCTAACTAAAACATTAAGCAATTTTGACTAAGACCAGAGATGGTGGTAGGTGGTGGAACTAGAATTCACATTCAAGTTTGTCTGACCCCAAAATCTCTATTCTGTTTGTATCATGTTATTTAATTCACAACTCTCTCCCATTTTAGGCCACATTTTGGAAGAGAAGGGATCAGCTTTTATTTATCTTTGCATTTTGTTTCCTAAGTATCTAACATACCACAAATACTAGGTACTTGTGCCTAGGAATAAATAATCTTTCTTAAAAAAAGGTAATGAGGTAGTATATGGAACATCCAGCTAAATTAATAGGCACTTTAATGAACTGCACAGGAAATCTCTAAACCGTGACTTACAGATTCAATATAAATTAACAGTGTAAAGTAATAGAGTGATTCCAACTTTGTATGATTGTAAATTAACTCCATAGTAGCTGTAGCATGTTCACCAAATAGTCCTCCACATTTCCCTGTCTCTCTCACAGGTAGGTTGGGGTCATGTGACTACTTCTGGCTAAAGAGCTATGAGTGGAAAGAGCTTGTGAGTTATTTCTAGTCAAAGCCAGTCAAAAGTGGGTATAAACTCTCTGCTTTCTTCCCTGCTGTGGCAATCTTAAAAGCTACATGTTGCTGTGTGTGGTGGCATGCTTTTAGCCCTAGCTACTCCAAGTTGGGTGGGGGTTGTGGGGGGACAGGGTAGGGGTTGCGGGTGGGGGGGCGCAGCAGGGTGAGGGATAGTAGTGGTAGTGGTGAGATGTGGCAGAGGAGGATTTGAGCCTAGGAGCTCAAGGCCAATCTGGAAAATATAGCAAGATTGCCTCAAGGGAGCGGGGAGCAGAAGAAAGAAAAGAAAAAGCTACGTGTTGAGTTGAGAAGGTATCTCATGAAGATGAAACTTTGTCCCTATATGTGCCCCTTATCTTGCCTCAAAACCTTTTGGAAATATAGGAATAGCAAAAACAAAGTGATCACTTACACAGAACACAAACAAGAATTAAGAGCTTGATACTTCTGCAAAGCAATGTGAATAACACACTTTTGTACTAATTTACTCAAGTTTATCTATGGAGAGAAAGCATCATGTGTTTCAAAAGCAGGAAACAAAATATTCAAGGGCCACACGGTGGTGCTATTTCTCAGTAATCTGATGACTTTCCACAACAAATGGAATTCCTTAATTTTTGGTGTTAAAAATGGCATCAACCAGGTAGTTTTGTTTCGAGGAATAACAACCAAATGTACAATTGCCTCTGCGCAATTTCCAAATGAACACCCTGCTATTCCTGTAAGGACAGCATTCATGGACCAACCTAGAAGGTTACCCTGGATCAAACTAAAAACACCTACAGAATTCTTTTCACCAATATCTTGTTACTCAAGTGTTAATTTGTTTGGTATTTAAGAAAGAAATTTTAGCCTTGTAATATGATCAGGTGTGGCCAGAATCCATTCCTCTGTTGATTTCTGCTTTTATTCCATTTTGAAACCATGGGCTTTTTTATGTATATAGGCTTTTCACAAATCCAGGCTTGGAGGGAAGGATAGGAAAAAAATGCACAAGGGGAAGGGCTCCTTTTCTAGCAAATCTAATCTGTAATTACATTAACTGCTTCAACTGATGAAAACGACCAAACTCTTTTGGCTCATTCCTCATGCCCAGGATTTAGTTAGCTCTGGGAGGATTTCCTCTAGACTCAACTAATGCACGTTAGGTGCTCCTCCTGGAAGTTATTTATTCATGAATCTGCTTTTGAACTGTGAGGTACTAGAGAATGTGGACAATGTTTAGGTCATAAGTTTTGAAGTCAGACCTGATGTCTACTCTAGGCTTTACAATTTGACAGCCAATTTCCTTAGGTGAGTTACCTTGTCGTTCTAATCCTCAGTTTCAGCATATTTGAAACAGGGAACATCTACTTTATGGGTTGGCCATGAGAATCACATTACCTAGCACATAATGAAATACCCCCCAAATAGTAATTGTAATAGTGAAATGAGTCATTTTAGAATTCTGAGCACTGGGGCTGTGGCTGTGTGGCTAGCGGTTGGAGTGCTTGCCTGACATGTGGGAGGACCCAGGTTTGAACCCCAGCACTAACACATACATAAGTAATTGTTGGAAAAACCAAGGCCAGATGAAAAAGTAAAGGTGATTCTCTCTTTCCTAAAAAAAAAAAAAAAAAAATCTGAGTACTTGGCATATAGAAGGTACTAAAAAAAAAAATGATTTGGCAAATTAATGAAGGGAATTAAGTAAACCAACAGGATTTCCCTTCATATATAATTTTATTCTACTATCAGATTCTATAGGTCTAAACTGCCAACTAGTTTTTCTTCTTCATACTTCATTAAAGGAGATAATCACTAATCTAACAAGAGATGGTAAAAGTTAATAAGGATAAGTGCAATTAAACTTAACTGTTTTTTTGAAAAATGCTCATCTATCACATGGTAAATTTTCACACACAACTATTCTACTGAGATCTATTACCTGACAACTTTTAGGGCAACTGGGAGCGAAGCTGATAAGTAGAAAATTGGAATTGGGACTGTTCTTTTGAGTGCATACTTATAAATTAAAAACACTAGTTAGTTGAAGTTCTCTAGAGTATAAAGCCATCTAAAACCAAGAAATGTAACTACAGGTAGTTTGCACAAAGTATTCAGGCCTGTTAGGACTCACCTTCTGGACCCTGGAGATAAGCCTTGTTATTCCATTCAGCATTGTCCTGAGACTCTTAAAAAAAAGTAAAACACGTAAGCCATGACTGAGGAATAGATATCTGCAATATGCAAAACTGACAATGGATTAATATCTAGAATATGTACAGGAAAATGGGCAAAGGGCACGAACAGGCATTTCCACAGAAAAGGAAACCATGAGAATTTCAATCTCATTACATTCTAGGGAGACGCAAACTGAAACCATGAAAACGAGACTCCCATTCACAATCACCATCATGGAAAACTGAAAAATTCAGACAATAAATGCTAGGGAGCCTGTGAAGCACTGGGAAATTTCATACACTGCCACTGGGAGTATAAATACTATTATTTTGAAAAAGAAAATTGGCATTTTCTTTGCAAAGATGAAAATGTATAACTCTGAGACCCTGATATTCTACTCCATGGTATTTATTCTAGAAAAACACAAATATGTGCACCATTACATCTAGCATGATATAATTTCAGTATAATAAAATTTCACTCATTATTTGGGGAATATACACATATGTGGTAAAACAAACAAGTGAGGGAATGGAAGAAAAAATAGTTACTGGTTATTCTTAGGGAGCATGGAAAGGGAAACAATTGGGGCAGGATGCACAGAGAAATTGGTAATGGGGCTGGAGCGGTGGCTTGACGGTTATGGCACTTGCCTGGCATGCGCGAGTACGCGAGTTCAAACCCCAGTACCCACATACACAACGAAGTGTCTGAGTAATGAAGGTTACTTGAAAAAAGAAATAAAAATTGATTCACTCTTTCTCTCTCACTGTCCCCTCTTTCTTTAAATAAAAAAAAAAGAAGAAATTGGTAATGATCTATTTCTAATGCTGGAAAATGGATGACTATTTTAATTATTTTATGCTATGTGTGTTATACTTATCCTCTTGTGTGTTGAAAATATTTAAACCTAAAACCCCTGATCTTTTGGGAGCTAAAAGGTGTGTAGGTGTGTGTGTGTGTGTGTGTGTGTGTGTGTGTTGCTGGGGATCAAAATCCAGGGCTTTTGCACATGCTGGGCAAGTGCTCTTCCACTGAGGTACTTCCCAACTCTAAAAGAAGTTTAAAATATAATATGCCCCCTGCCCCTTATCAATGGGGAATATAATATGTACCAGGACCTTCCGTGGACACTACAGATATTGCCAAACCGTATAGATACTGTTTTTTCTTATATATAAGTATCTATGAAAAAGTTCAATTCATAAATTAGGCATAAGAGATTAACAACTAATAATTAAACAGAACAATTACAACAATATGCTATAATAAGTTAAGTGAATGTAGTCTCTCTCCTTCTCAAAATATCTTCTTGTGGTGCTGGGGGCAAAGCCAGTGGCCAATGCCCAGAATGTACAAGACCGTGGGTTCAATCTCTAGTACCCACAAAGCCAAGCGAAGCCAAGCCAAGCCAAACTCAACTCAGTCCAATCTTACTGCATTTTCACCTAAAGGAAGCCCTTTACAGCTTCTCCTTGGTATATCTGAATTGCTAGCATCTCTACTCTTACCCTGTGGGACCATTACTAAGTAAAATAAGCATTTCTCAAACACAAGCACTGCAACCATGACTACTAATTTGGCTACTAGGTGACCGATGGGTGGTAGCACATGTAGTAGTATGACAGTTTGGATATACTGGACAATGTGATGTTTCAGGTTGTAGGACAGCACAAAATTTCATCATGCCACCCAGAATGGCATGCAATTTAAAAATGCAAACTGTTTATTTCTGTAATTTTTCATTTAAGATTTTTTGGACCATGGTTGAACTTGGGTGACTGAAATTACAGAAAGCAAAACCACAGATTAAGTGGAAACTATTATACTTAAATGCAACTCTCAACATTCAATATTGATGGAAATAACTACATTATTCTAAGTAGTTAGTTCATTTGGCTAATCATTCCCACCTTTTTTATGACCAAAATTCTTAAAGCAACAACAAGTTGGGCACATGCCTGTAATCCTAGAGACTCATAAGGCTGAGGCAGGATGATCCCAAGTTCAAGGCCACTCAGCCAGTCAGCAAAACCCTGTCTCAAAATAAAGACTAAAAAGAACTGGAGGTGTAGCTTAGTGGTAGGGCATCATGGATTCAATCAATCCCTTGTTAAAAAAGGAAAAAAAAAAAAAAAAGCACTAACAGTATCAACAAATTTGCAACCATTTAACTCAAGTTACCGGTTGTCAAGCACCACTATGAATACAATGGTGAACAAAGTGCCACAGTCCCTGATCTAACAGATCTTCCAGTAGAGTCAAGAGAGTCCCCAACTCCTTTGAATTTTAAAGGTTTTATTTTGTTTTGTACAGGGGATTAAACTCTGGGGTCCTTAATCACCGAACCACATCCCTAGCCCTTTTTTATTTTGAAACAGGGTCTCCCTAAGTTGCTTAGGTCTCACTCAATTGCTGAGGCTGGCTTTGAACTCACAATCCTACTGCCTTAGCCTCCCAAGTTGCTGGTATTAAGGTGTATGCCACTATGCCTGGCACAAGTTTACTTTTTGATAAAGATGGTAAAGATTCCTTAATTCAGTCATTCAAAAAATGTATAATGATGTGCTTCCACATGCCTACATTGCAGACTACATAGTGGTGAAGAATATGTATGGTCTCTAGGGACTGCCTCCTTCTTATCTGTGGATTCCAGGGCTCTTTGCTACTTTTGAGAACCTGAGGCTGGAATTAGCAGTTCTGAGAAGTGTGGGGAATACTAACTAGTCCTATAAAATGCACCAATTTCTATGGCTTACGAAATGTGAGAACTGACGCAGTCATTATTTCTTGTATAATCACAATATATATTAGAAAATTAATAGCTTTGGGAAAATTATACAGATAGTTCGTTTCATAAGGTCTCCCAAATTTACTTGGTCTTGCAATCCTTTTATTGAAAAATATCATTAATACCATTCTCTTAGATCAAAGTATAGGGGCTGCTGCTACGAGGTAAGGTGGCTGCTTTCTGTGCTCAAGCCTAAGGATGAACTTCTACCAGGCCACAGGCGGGGTGAAACCCCATTTACTCTGCTTATTATCTGTTTTTTCTTTTCCCTTTCCTTTTTTTTTTTTTTTTTTTTTTTTTTTTTAAAGAGAGAGGGACAGTGAGGCGGGGCACCAATTTTATTTAGTTTTTCACATGGCTTTTGTTGCTCCGACACGTCATTGTGTACGTGCTGCTGGGGTTTGAACCCGCATCCTCGTGCATGCTAAGCCACTGCTCCAGTCCCTTATCTATTGTTTTGAACTTTTGTTTACAAATGCCTTTACTGGGGCTGGATCGGTGGCTCAGTGGTTATGGTGCTTGCCTGGCATGCACGAGTATGTGAGTTCGAACCCCAGCACCACACACAAAACGAAGTCTTGGTGCAACGAAAGCCACATGAAAAACTAAATAAAAATTGTTTCTCTCTCTCTCACTGTCCCTCTTTCTTTAAAACAAAACAAAAAACAAACCAACAACAACAACAACAAAACCAAATGCCTTCACTGTAGACAACTGACCAATACCCACCAAAACCTGCTTCCTAATACAATTATGCAGAAAAGTTAACTTAGCAGGTCTGAGACTGCTAGCTGCAAGGTCGGCCCTTAGCTGGTGTCCAGAACTTGGAGTTCAGGATCGCCACCCACCATGCTTACAACTGGCTAGCAGTGAGTGACTATGATTAAACTGTTTATGTAAGCTATGCGGTTTACAGCAAACATCTGCTTTCCTGCTGGGAATGTGAGTTTGGAATTTTGGTACATACTAAGCAGATGATGCCTATATGAGCAATCCTTAATGAAAACCCTAGGCACTGAGTTTCTAATAGGCTTTCCCGTACACAACATTTCATACATGTTGCCACAACTCATTACTAGAGAAATTATGTTATCCTTTGTGATTCCACTGGAAAGGGCTCTGGGAAGCTTGTGCTTTGTTCCCTTCACACTTCATTCCATGTGCCTGTTCCCTTTGTTGATTCTGCTTAGTATCCTTTCAGAATAATAAATCACAGCCTTAAGTACAACTACCTGCTTGTTTCTGAGTCCTCCTATCAAATCACAGAACCAGAGGGTGATCTTGGCAATCACCACCCAACACTCTTTTCTACCTGGTACCCAATATCACCTGACACTCAGTACCACCCAGTGCCTATCTTTGACAAACTCAAGTTTTCTTTCTTTACCCCAATTCTTAATTCTCCCCCAAGTCAACTACCCTTGACCTCTGGCCTTCAGCACTATTTCCCTTGAGGTATGACTGGCTCACTTGCATACCAATTCTGACCCTGCACAGCAGCTGATTTCCAACCCAAAGACTTCTCATACAATCTCAACTTTTCTTATTCCTAAACTACTTATGGTACCAGTGTCACTTTAAAAATATCTTATCTGGGGCTGGAGCGGTGGCTCAGCGGTTTCGGCGCTTGCCTGGCAAGCACGAAGGACCCGGGTTCAAACCCCAGCACCACGTACACAACTAAGTGTTGGAGCAACTAAGACCATGTGAAAAACTAAATAAAGTTGTTTCTCTCTTTCTCTGTCTCTGTCCCTCTCTCTTTAAAAAAAAAAAAAAAAAAAAAAAAAAAATCTTATCTGCCCAATTCTCCTCCTTAGGTCATCCTAGTGCTCCCTGGAACAAAAACTACTATGAAAGAAGAGCTACGAACTCTGGAGGGGCTCTTGGTCCCACAGACAAGAGTGAGCGCCATCGTCTAGAGGTTACTTCTTTGTTTTTGTGGTGCTGGGCAAGTGCTGTACATTTGCTGGACACTGTTGGAAGTGAGCTACACTTCCAATCTGAGGCCACTTCTTCCCATAGGTGTGCCAGTGGTCACTGGACTATTATTCTGGCTGTGTTATAGACATTAAGGGAAATGCTTGTCAGGAAAAGGTAAACAGCTTTTCATTCTTTTATACAAATGACAATTGATCTGCTAGTCTTAACCCTGAACATCTTTAATCCATTTTCTTCATTGAAGTGTTGCTTAAAATCCTAAAAGATCATTTATCATGTAACAAAAAGATAGTTTAAAAAGCAAGGGAGGGAATCTCAAAAAATCTGATCCTAAAGTAAACAACCTACGCCAAACCACGTGTTCAAAGTCATTTAAAATAGCTATGTGCAGTTGGGTATAATGGCACACGCTTGTAATCCCAGCAGCTTGGGAGGCTGAGGCAGGAGGGTTGTAAATTCAAAGCAAGGCTATAAGCAACTTAGTGTGGCTAAGGGCTGGAGACATGGCTCTGTGGTTAAACACCCCCGAGTTTAAAACTCCCGTTACCAAAAAATCAAACAAAACAACAACAAAAAATCAAATCAAAACAAAACCACCAAAAACCAAAATAAAAACCAACCAACCAAACAAAAAAACACAAATCCCCCCAAAACAAAAACTGTAAGTAGAAAAAATATGAATGCAAAAGAGAAGAATATTTGCTCATTCTATTTTCCAGGGCATAAACAAATTAGAGCTTAGCAAAATGAAGGCTGAAAGCCACTAATTCTATGAAAAATTGGGCACTAATTCTACTTTCAGTCTTTCGTGTTCTTTGCACACAAAAATTTTTACTTATAACTGGAAGGTAGATAAGGGTCAGGCTTCCTACTAAAAATGAGTGATGGGGGGCTGGAGCGGTGGCTTAGCACTTATGGTGCTTGACTGGTATGCACGAGGACGCGGGTTTGAACCCCAGCACCACATACACAACAGAGGGTCGGAGCAATGAAAGCCACATGAAAAACTAAATAAAATTATATTTTTCTCTCTCACTGTCCCTCTCCCTTAAAAAAAAAAAACAAACAGTGACAATAAAAATTAAAGATGAAGGATAATTATCTCAAGGACTGTAGGAAGCAAAAGTGAAAAAAATTCTCAAAGATATCATTAAAACACTTCTCTAATGTTTTTCAACTGTCATCCTATTTCTAATATCCAGGAATGCTGCCTCTACCCCCACCTATCATTCTTTTTTTTTTTAAGAGAAGGAGGGAGGGAGGGGGAAGGTGAGAGAGATATGAAGAATCAATTTTATTTATTTTTTTCATCTGGCCTTTGTTGTGCATGTGGTGTTGGGGTTAGAACCCGGGTCCTTGCACTTGCCGGGCAGGTGGCTCCAATCGCTGAGCCACCCTTCTGGACCTCATTCTATATTCAAAATGTGGATAAAATAATTCCCTTAATCTTTAAGCCCTTTGAAGCTTTCCCAATTGCACTTGGAAAGGGCCTTTAGTCACCACTGTAATTTCATCCTAGGGATTGCACCCAGAGGCACTTTACCACTGAACCGCATCCCCAGTTCTTTTTACCTTTTTTCTTTTAAAGAGGTGGGGGAGAGAAACAATTTTTATTTAGTTTTTCATGTGGCTTTCATTGCTCCAAGACACTTGTGTACGTGGTGCTGGGGTTTGAACCTGCGTATTTGCGCATGCCAGGCAAGCGCTGCAAGCGCTGTAACCGCTGAGCCGCTGCTCCAGCTCCCTCATTTTACTTTTTGAGACAAGGTCTCACTAACTTGCTGAGGCTGCCCTCTAACTTGAGATCCTTCAGCCTCTGGAACTGTTGGGATTACAGGTGTGTACCCTAACACCTGGCTAGTTACCACTGTATTTAAACCTCAACTACTATTCTTTTTTTTTTTTTTTTTTGAGAGAGAGAGAGAGTGTCAGAGAGAAAGAGAATCAATTTTATTTAGTTTTTTATGTGGCTTTCATTGCTCGGACACTTCGCTGCATACGTGGTCCTGGGGTTTGGACTTGTGTCCTCACGCATGGCAGGCAAGTGCTGTAACCACTGAGCGACCGCTCCAGCCCCTTCAACTACTATTTTGATGAAACATTTAGCTGGAGTTAGAACTCTCTCTATATAAACACATACATACATGTGTGTGTGTGTGTGTGTGTGTGTGTGTGTAAAAAGCTGTCTAGGATGGCTTTGAACTTCTGAACCTCTTGCCTAAGCCTCCCCAGTAGCTGGCTGAGATTACAAGTGTGCATGGCCACACCAGGTAATAGCCTGTACCTTTAATTGTTGAATATTATTCCATGATATTGTGATAGTTTAAGCATTCATCCACCAAAGGACATATAGGTTGCTTCATGCAAAAAGCAGTTAGTTATGAACATTTATGTACATGATTTTGTGTGAAGAGACTAATAGATCCTTAAAGTTAAATTGATCTAGTCTAAGAATTGAACTAGTCCAGAATGAAATTAGTGCTACATTAATGAAATTTTAATCACTGAAAAATTTTCAGAAACAGGCTGTACAAGCTGGGAGTGATGGTGCATGCCTGTCATCCTGTGACTCAGGAGGCTAAAAATGACTGCAAGTTCAAAGCAAGCCTCAGCAACTTGGTAAGATCTTGTCTCAAAAAATAAAAAGGTGGCTGGAGTGGTGGCTTAGCAGTTACAGCATTTGCCCAGCCTGTGTGAGTACACGAGTTCAAACCCCAGCACCACGTACACAACTAAGTGTCAGAGCAACAAAAGCCACATGAAAAACTAAATAAAAACAGATTCTGTCTGTCTCTTAAAAAAAATAAAATAAAAATAAAAATGGCTGGAGATGTGGCTAGTGGTTAGACGTCCCTGGGTTCAATCCTGATCCGCCCTGGCCCCACAAAAGGGAACAGGCTATAAAATAAACAATTTATAGTCTTTATCTCACAGTACCTAAGGTAGACATCATTATCCCCAGGTGAAAATAAGTATGGACAGATTATATAACTTCTGAAAGGCAGTTTCAGAATTAAAAGCTATAGTTCAGTCTATAGGCTTTCCCATTAGCCATGGTATATGCTAAACCATCAATCACTAATGCTTAATCATTTGTGCTGATGAGGCACTTACAAGGCAGTCCATATAGTTTTTAGACTGCTTTGACTGAATGCACTCTCATAATGTGAGGTGGAATGTCTCCTTGTAGCTTCCATTTACTGCTATTGTCTTTCTCTTGGATTTTACAAGTTATTTTCCACATGACAACTTTTCAGACATTGAAGGTAGTTAGGCCTGTTTTTTCCTGGATAACTGTCTTCACTTCCTTAACTTTGAACAATCATTGTACAGTATGTCTGTTCTCTACATTATCTCAATACACTTGGAATATGATCTATCTTTTCCTTAATTTTAGGTATTATATTTTAGAGTGACTGTTTTGTAACTATCATACCACCGTTTCATGAGAACACATTTTACTAAAATCACGACTTCTTTTAAAAAAAAAATATTGCTATCTACCAAGATCTCGCAAACTTTTTAGTCAAAATTGTCAAGTGGATCTAAAATTCATATGGAAATGCAATGGACCTAGTATAGCCCCATCTTGAGGAAGAACAAACGTGGAGGGCCACACATCTTGATTTCAGAATTTACTATGAAGCTACAGCAATTAAGATAATGTGGTACTGAAATGTATCTGTAGATCACGTATGTTTTATCTACATAGCTAAAGATCAAAAAAACTCAAATTAGACCACTCCATGTAAGAGATAAAACTATACAACTTTCTCTTTCTTCCTGGGTATCCAGAATTGAACCTGGGACACTTAACCACTGAGTGACATCCCTTTTTATTTTGAGACAGGGTCTTGAATATGTTGCTTAGGGCCTTGCTAAATTGCTGAGGCTAGACTGAACATGCAACCCTCCTGCCTCAGCGCTCTGAGCTGCTACAATTACAGGCCTGAGCTAAGGTGCCCAACTAAACTCAAGGAGAAAATCTTCATGACCCTAGGTTATGCAATGGTTTCTTAGATATGACACCAAGTTAAAAATATACACTTAAATTTCATAAATATTAAAACTGTGTTTCACAATTCACAATAACCAAATTATGAGGGAGGGAAGAGGGACAGGAAAGGGGAAGAAATGTGGAATAAATTTTTTAAAATCATGCTATGTTCATATATAAATATGCCAAAGGGAATTTCACCTTTCTATGTAAGTAGGAAAAAATCAACCAAAATTAAATAAATGAATGAAAGGAAGACCAATTGAGTAGAGAAAATAAAATAGGGGGTAGGGAGATGGGGAGGGAAAGCAGGAGAACTGGGAACTGAAATCAAATTCCAAACATGTATGAGTTTGTCGAGATGAACCCAATTACCATGTATAACTACAATGCTCTAAAAACAAACCAAAATCTTTTGCTTCAAAAGATATCATCAAAATGGAAGAAATGGGAGAAAATACTTGCAAATCACATATCTGACTAAGAACTTTTATCCATAATATATAAAGAACCCACACAATTTAATAATTAAAAGAAAATTCAAGCACTTGAATAGGCTTTTCTCCAATGTAAATGTAACATGGTCAATAAGCACATGCAAAGATGCTCAAAGTTATTAGACTTTAGGAAAATGCAAATAAATTCATCAGATACCACTTACCACTCACTAGGATAGCTAAAATCAAAAGGACAGACAATGACAAGCATTCGGGAGAACTGGAAAAACTGGGATCCTTGTATACTGCTGCTGGGATTGTAAAGCAGTTCAGCCAGTATGGAAAGTTTGGCAGTTCCTCAAAAGGCAAAAATGGAGTTACCATATGACCTTGCAAATCCACTCTTGATTATGTAGAGAAATGAAAATATGCAAACACAAACTTGTGCATAAATATTCACATCGGTATTATTCGTAACAGCCAAAAAGAGGAAATAAATGTCCATCAACTGATGAGCAGGTGAACATAAGGTGATATAGCCATACAATGAAATGCTGTTCAGCAAAAACAAGAAATGAAGTTCTGATGTGTGTTATGACATGGATGAATCCTAACAGCAAAGAAAACAAAGCTAGTTACAGAAGAAAACATATAGTATGATTCTAATTACATGATGTGTCCAGAATTGGCTTAAAAATCATGCGATTGAGAAGAGGTTGTCAAGAGGCTGAGGGAGCGAGAAACGAGGAGTGACTGACTGCTGCCATTTCTTCTGGGGTGATAAAAACGTTCGAAGAGCGTAGTAGAACACTTGCCTAACTTGCACAAGGCCTGGGTTCAATCCCCAACACTGCCAAAATCAATTGATAATCATCTAGGTAAAACTGTTCTAAAATTAGGTAGTGGGAATCCAATTCTGTGAATATACTTAAAAGAGGGAGCATTTTACGATATGTTGAATATACCTTTAAAAATTTTTTAAAAAGAGATAGGGACAGTAAGAGAGAGAAAGAGAATCAATATTTTTTATTTAATTTTTCATTGCTCTGACACTTCATTGTGTACGTGGTGCTGGGGTTTGAACCCTCGTCGTGCATGCCAGGCAAGCACCATAACCTCTGAGGCACTGCTACAGCCCCTAAAATTTTTAAAAATATTTTACTTTTTTATGTGGCACTAAGGATTGAACCTAATACCTTACAAGTGCTCTGCCAGTGATCTACAACCACAGCCCTCAATTATATCTTAATAAAGCTGTTATTTTAAAGTGTTGGTAATTAGCCACATTAAAAGATACAACAGTTGGGGCTAGAATGGTGCTCAGCTGTTCTGGTGCTTGCTTGGCATGCACAAGTACGCTGGTTCGAACCCCATTATCATGTACACAACGTCGTATCAGAGCAACAAAGACCACATGAAGAAAATTAAATAAAATTTGAAAAAAAAAGATACAAGTTACAATGACTGACATACACTGATTAATGTGTCAATTTAACATATTTTTCATACTTTTGTTAGAGCATCTTTTGAAGCACTGTTTTAGCCACTGCTGCATAACAAGCACTGAACTCAGAGTTAAAATACTCTGTATTATTGCCTTCAGGTTTACAGCTATAGGTTAGCTGGTTAATTTTTGGCCGTGGGCTGATTTGGCTATCTCTATTGGACTGATTTAGGTTAGCCTTAGCTAGGATGACTGATTTGTTCCATACCATCTTTCATCCTCTAGCTGCATGCTTAGGATGTGTTTGCTTAGGATGCACTGGGCCCTGAGTTCAATCCCAAGTATTGGGAAAAAATTGCTGTTTTGATAAAATAATCCCACCACTTGGAAGGCTGAGGCAGGAGGATTACAAGTTTAAGGCCAGTCTCAGCGATTAAGCAAGACACTCTCAAAATTAAAAGGGCTAGGGATGTAGTTCAGTGGCAGAGCAACCACTCCACTGGTACTGGTTTAATTCCCAGGACCACATACACACAAAAAAGAAACAACCTTATAGTTCCAATGATAGTATAAGGAACTTCCTTGCACTTATCGTTAAGTTAACATGTTACATAATCATATACAATGATCAAAATCAAGAAATTAACATTGGTTAACTAGACTACAGGCTTTATTGGATTTCCTCAGCTTTTCTGTTACAGAATCTAATCCAAGATCCCACATAGGGAGATCTTTTTGTTTTTCTAAATCTACCACCAACATATTGTATACAAAATTTTTTTTTTAACAAATTTTGTGAAAAGTATAAATTTGAAAATATATATTCTTGGGGCTGGAGCAGTAAGTCAGTGGTTGGAGCACTTGCCTGGCAAGCATGAGGACCCAGGTTCGAATCCCAGCACCAATACACAACTAAGTGTCAGAGAATCAAAGTCTAGATGGAAAAATAGATTCTTTCTCTTTCTCCCTCTTTTTATCTTTAAATATATATATATATATATATATATATATATATATATATATATATACTCAATGATGTCATTCAAGTCATTTATACAACTATAAACAGGATAGGGTCACCTAAGAGTTCTGCAGCATAGTCTAGATCAGTGGTTTACAACTGTGATAATACATTAATTTTCCAAAAGTATAGTTTAAAAATTCTGATGCTGAGGTTGTATCTCAAACCTGATAAATCACAATTTCTGGCAGTGTGACATAAGCATCAGTTTTTTATTTATTTATATATTTTCTAAAGATTGAAGGACAGTGAGAGAGAGAGAGAGAGGAGACAGAGAGAGAAGCAATTTTTATTTAGTTTTTTCACGTGGCTTTTGTTGCTTGGACACTTCAATGTGTATGTGGTGCTGGGGTTTGAACCCGAGTACTCGTACATGCCAGGCAAGCGACGAAACCACCGAGCATGGCTCCAGCCCCTAGGCATCAGTTTTTAAAGCCCCCCCAACCACAGCTGATTCTAGTTTGCAGTTAATATTGAGAACCTCTGTATAGGTGTCAATAGAATTTCAACTATTTAACAAATAGTCTTTGGGTATTGGTTAATTAAATATTCAGTATACGTTTCTCCTAAAAACCATAGGGAGAGATCGTCAAGTGCCTTACTTATAATGAAAACATAATACAAATAATGGAATTATTTTGATCTGCCATTTCAGGAACTCTAACCAGGAGGGTATGTGAGTCTGTCTGTTCTGACTTTTTTCCTATTTAAACCAGACCAATTCTGGCTGATAGTAATATTTTTTCTAAATTAGTGGTTCTGAGCTGGGGCGGGGTGGGATTTAGGGTTCCCCTACTTAGAACATTTAGAAATAAATGTTTGGGGACATTGCTGGTTGTCAAAACTGGAGGACAGGAAGGGAGCGTTCTAGCGTTCTAATGGAATCTAGTGAGTAGAGGCCAAGAATGCTGCTAACATTCTACAAAGCACAAGAGAGTCCCTCACAACAAAGAATGATACATTCCCAAATGTCAACAGTATTGGGGATGAGTGAGTTTTTTTTTTTTTTTTTTGAGAGAAGAACAGTGAGAGACAGAGAGAATCAATTTTTATTGAGTTTTTTCACATGGCTTTTGTTGCTCTGACACTTAGTTGTGTACGTGGTGCTGGGGTTTGAACCTGTGTACTTGCGCATGCCAGGCAAGCACCGTAAACTGCTGAGCCACCGCTCCAGCCCTGAGTAAGATTGTTCTAAATCCTGAGTCCTACAGGAAAAAATTGGTTCATAAGACTAATCTCATTGCTTTAATAATTTCAGTTAGAAAAAACAATTTATGTTGCATTTTTATAATCCTTATAATATCTATTTCCCCAAGTTGGGATTCCTAGTGCAACATTAGGGCTACAGAAGCAGCCCTGAAACATACCAACGATGACAAATTTCAACAGTGAAAAGTTCTGAGCTCTGTACCTCTAGGTGCTTTTGCTAGAAATGTTTTACACGTTTAGTTTACAATTTTGATAAGGATGCAAATGATTATGTAAGCACACTAATCTTCTAACGTATAAAGGAAGAAGGAAGGAAACACATGGGATTATGATTGCTTGCTAGGCTAAAGGATATTCTGGCTATTTCTCAAGAAATTGAACCTAGCATTCAACTCCAGGCTGTATCTGATAGTTCCCTAAAGACTCCACAAAAAGCATATTAAATGCACACGTATACCTGGGGTTAAAACCATCACAGAACTGTAGGACTCAGAGACAAACCTATTATTACAGATCCTAATCCAACTCTACTATGTAGAAAATGGTTCTGAATATAAATTAAGGTTCTAAAGTGGAGATACTAAGATCAAAAGAAGTGGGGCACAATGGCACATGCCTATACTCCCAGTGACTCAGGAGGTTTAAATAGGAGGATTGAAATTTCAAGGCCAGGCTGTTCAGTTTGGAAAGACTGTGTGTCAAAATAAGAAACAAAGATCTGGGGATGTAGTTCAGTGATAAAACTGAACTGGGGTTCAAACCCCAGTATCAAAACAAACAAACAAAAAAACACTCTGAAATTGAAAAAGATAAACTAGAACAATTTGATGCAGGGCACACATTGCTATAATTCTAGGAACTCAAAAGTAGGATCACAGGTTTAAGACTGGCCTCAAAATTTAATAAGACCCTCAGCAAGTTACTGAGCGGATCTGTCTCAAAAAGTAAAAACGACTGGCGATGTAGCTCAGTGGCAAAGCACCCCTGGTTTTAACCCCTAGTACCAAATAACTAAATAAAATTGTTCGATATTTTCAGGTGCAAATGTTACAGGTAACCAGCATTCTTTCCTTTCTTTGATGCTGGAGATTGAACCCAGGGTCATGTGCATGCTAAACATGTCTCTAACACTGAGCTACATACCTAAGCACCTGATAATTGTTTTTCTTGACTTACATTTTTTTTTTAAAGAGAGGGACAATGAAAGAGAGAGAGAGGGAGAGAGAGGGAGAGAGAATAAATTTTTTAATTTAGTTTTTCGTGTGATTTTTGTTGCTCCAACTCTTAGTCGTGTATGTGGTGCTAGGGTTTGAACTTGCATCCGTGCCCATGCCAGGCAAGTGCCGTAACCACTGAGCCACCCCTCCAGCCCTTGACTTACATTTCTAATGATATTAATAATAAACAGAATATTGATGATATTTATATAATAAAATTGTATAATAAAATGGTCCAAACTATTCAATCGCAACACTATTTCTAATATTAGCGATTGAGAAGAACCAAATATTTGTCAA
Organism: Aplodontia rufa; assembly: GCA_004027875.1. NCBI lineage: Eukaryota > Metazoa > Chordata > Mammalia > Rodentia > Aplodontiidae > Aplodontia > Aplodontia rufa. The sequence continues at coordinate 118,592 of PVKS010002168.1, forward strand.
CAAAGGATAAGTAGCACATGCAAAAAATGGAATAACATTCAGCTGTTGGAAAAAAAAACACCAAAACCAAATCCTAGAAGTTGTGTACTGATAAGAATTTGATATAAAAATATATAAGTAAGGAGTAAACTTTAAAAAGTCAATAAATAGAATGCCAGTGAATTTTGAAGAGCTAACAAATAATTATTCTGAAAGTATTTTACTTCTGCACTGTTACAAACTATGTTAGGCGGAGGTTGAAGAAGTAGTGGGTCCCCAGTCTCACAACACATTTAAATCTATCTTGAGAATGTGTAATAAATCATTTCATTTCTAAGACAAATAACTTTCACTTAAGATTCTGTACAGGAAAAGAAATGACATTGTTATAAACTTGTAAAAGGTCCCTTTTCAAGTCCAAGTTTTCTACCTATAAAACAAAAGCATTAAATTAGGGAAGTATTTCCCAGACTTTTTTCCTCAAAGAGGAAAAGCTACCAACCTAAGAGTAATTTATGATACCAACATACAAAACAGATAAAAAGGCTGTGTTTAGTAACCATGATAGCAAGAGTTAACATTTCCTAAACACTTTTTTATGTGCCAGTCACTGTTGTGTTTCATATGAATTAAGTACTTTTATCTTTACAAGCATCCCATATTGTAGGTGCTCTTATTATCTTCAATTTACAGACAAGGAAATGAGGGGCAATTGTGGCAGAATTACTGTTGGGATTTTTTTTTTTTTTTTTTAAGAGAGGACGACAGTGAGAGAGAGAGAAAGAGATGGAGAGAGTTAATCTTTATTGAGTTTTTCACGTGGCTTTCGTTGCTCTGACACTTAGTTGTGTACGTGGAGTATCTAAATATAGGCTTGTTGTAAGGATTAAATGACTTATAAATTAAAGTTTACTATTACTATTAAGTGTCTATCAAATTTACACAGCTACCAAGTAAAATGCTTTGCTTTGAATCTAGGCAGTCTAGGGTGAGTATTTCCCTTTTGTAGGCAATCATCTAAACCACGAGTTTAAAATCTTGGTACCCAAACAAATATTTCAAAGTTCTTTCTTTGTTAAATAAAAAATTATTTACATATTCTTAAGTCTATATAGCATTTACCCATAATTTATCATAATATAGTCAACCCTGACCATATTCGGCTTGTTACATTCAAAATGTTATTTACAAAGTTAATATCAAAGAATTTTTCCTGTTTCTCTATACTGCATTTAGACAACATTCCAGCAAGGAATTACTTTTATTCTAATGGGCATGTCTGAGGGCAGCTTAGCTAACACCACTGCAGTATACTAATATAAAAGCTTAGTTGTCTATTTACAGCGTGGGGACTGATGCCAGGAGCAGAACAGTAAGGAAATAGTGGAAACCTAGGCATATCTGCTAATTGTCTATCACTTTGAAGAAGTTTCAGTTAAGCTACACCCTCATTTAAAGTAAAAACAAAACAAAACAAAAAAACAGCTGGGTGCCAAGGTGCACACCTGTAATGCCAGAGGTTGGCTGTGAAGGCTAAGGCAGGAGAATCACAAGTACAAAGCTGCCTCAGCAACCTAGTGAGGACCTAAGCAACTTATTGAGAACCTATCTCAAAATAAAAAAATAAAAAAGGGCTGGGGATGTGGCTCAGGGCTTAAGAGTCCCTGAGTTCAATCCCTAGTACCACTCTCCCCCCCCACCCCCACGAAAAAAAAAAAAAGGTTAAAAAACCATAATCCAAGGCAGATTCCTTTGGAGGTTAGCCATGATTTGGCTACCATAACATTTCAGTTTCCTATTGCTGTTGTAACAAATTACCATAAGTTTAGTGGTGTAAAACAACAAATTTTACCTTATTGTTCCATAGTTCAGAAATTCAAAATAAAAGAGTAGCAAGATCACATTCCTTCCTAGAAGGTCTAGAGAGTTTTTTGCTTCTGGAGGCTGACTGCTCATGGCTCCCTTTCATTTTCAAAATCTGCTATAGCTGGTTTGGAGTTTTTCTCACATCATCATTCTGCCACTCGTTTTTCTGTTTCCAACATTCTGCCATCTTTCATGGATTTGTAGTTACTGCAGCCCTAGCTGGGTAATCAAGGATAATCTCTTTATTTTAAGATCAGCTGATTAGCAACCTTAATTCCATCTGTATCCTTATTTCCTCTTGTCAAGTAATCTAGTTCCAGGGAACTAGATTTACATTCACAGTTTCCAGGGATTAGGTCCTAGACACATCTGGGGAAATCATTATTTGACTTCTAGATCTTTGTAGGTTCAAATAATTCAAGGTTAATTCATCCAATGAGCTCATTTTATTATGCATATAAAATGTATTTTAGTCTCTGAAATGCTCTGAGATTCCTTAGCTGTACTTAGCTGACAATTCATGAATCAATATAATTACTGAAAGCTACTGGAATCCAAGGACCACAATTTTTTTTTTAAGAGATAAAGGGAGAGAGAGAAAGAAAAAGAGAATCAACCTTATTTAGTTTTTCATCTGTCCTTGTTTCTCTAACACTTAAGTTGGGTATGTGATGCTGGGGTTCGAACCCTGTCCTCGCACATGCCAGGCAAGGACTCCAGCAGCTGAGCCACTGCTCCAACCTCCCATAAAAAATTTTACTATGAAGGTAACCAGGTATGGTAAAAAAGTTAGGTTTTTAAGAGCTAGGCAAACTAAAGTCTAAAGATCAAATGACTTGATTTCTCTGAATCTCAGGATTCTCATCTCTAAAATGAGGATAAGATTATCCATCTAGAAGTTAGTTTATTATAATTATTTAACAGGAAATATGTTCTCCTCACATGGCATTCCACCAATGTTAATTCTCATTCTTCCTTGGTATTTTAAGTATCCAACATTCATTTTTCATATTATCATGAGTTGCTTTGCAACAGACTATATAGGCAGGTAAAGGATTGTTAGACCCAGTCTGTGCTCTCAAATAAAAAAGTTATTGGTAGGATAATACATTTGAATACATGAAGCAATTAAAGAAAGAGGAATCTCAGCTTAGGTGGGCTCCATGAAACAGATGGGGTTTGGTGAAGAAAATATATAATGAAAATTATGTATAATAAAATATATAATGAAGTAATTAAGGCTGATTATCCCTTCATCTTAATTTTTTGTAGTTGTAGATGGACACAATGCCTTTATTTATTTTCATGAGTTGCTGAGGATTGAACCTAGTGGTGAGCTAGGAAAACATTTTACCACTGAGCTAGAAGCCTAAGCACTCTCCTTTATCTTAAATGAATAAAACAAACAAAATTTGGTCCATACATTGTAAGGGGGAAATCTGGGTGAAATGGAAAACTACTAAACTTTGGGATTACATGTAGATTTTTAGTCCATCAGCCTCCTGAATTCAGTCTTCGAACGTCAGTGCAATTTTTTTTTTTAAGAGGGAGGAACAGTGAGAGAGAGAGAGGGAAAGAATGAATCAGTTTTAGTTTTTCATGTGGCTTTCGTTGCTCTGACGCTCCATTCTGTACGTGGTGCTGGGGTTTGAACCCGGGTCCTCACTGATGCCAGGCCAGCGCTATAACCGCTGAGCCACCGCTCCAGCCCCTCACTGCACTTTTGAGAAACATGTAATCGATAGCCGTAGAATCTATCTGATAGGCTTTTTTTTTTTTTTGAGAGAGAGAAAAAATATCAACTTTATTTATTCCTCTGGTTTTTGTTTCCCTGACACTTAGCTGTGTAAGTGGTGCTGGGGTTTGAGCCCAGGTCCTCGAGCATGCTAGGCAAGCGCGGCAACCTGACAGGCCTTTTTAAACATTATTTTATTAACAATTTGGAGGGAGGGAACACAAGCTACCAATTACTCCCACAAACCTTATCAACCGCGCAGTAAAAGATAACATAATACTCTGCACTTTCCCTGTGCCTAGAGGCTGATTCTACTTTACATAGATTACCGTACAGTTTCGCACACCAACCCCGAAGGCATGTTCGGAGTTACACGTCCAGTTGTCGTAACAAACTTCAGAAAAACAGCTTGATGGGGGGCTCACACGAGACAAGGAAGATCACGTCCGGAACTCAGAGATGCCTTTATTTATTTTGTTTTCGAAACACCTTCTTGCCTGATGTAACCGAAGATGCATAGTTTCCGAGGAGTGCGTATGAGGCACAAAAATATCACAGCGTACGCGTGAAATTCGAGAAATCTAAACGGGTTAGCAACCACAGCGAGCGGACCACCGCCGGTCCTTCCCCGGACCCCAGGTCGGCAGCCGAGAGCCAGAGAAAAACCCCCGACCAGGAGGGGCGCCGGCCCTCCTGGTCTCACTGCCTGCCTCGTGGAGGTTTGGAGTCTGCGACCTTTCGCGCCCGGCTAACCCCCCGGGAAGGGTCGGTTCTCTCACCGTGATTCGAAGACCAGCAATCCTCACGAGGGGACGGACCAACGAAATCAGCAGCTGAAGCGCTGGTCCCGCAACTGCATAGAAACTGCAAAGACGGGAGTCGAACCGCAGGAAGCTGTTCAACGCGCAATCGCCGCGGCCTCCAACCAGCGGCCCGCTGAGGGGCGCTGGGCCGCCTCAGACCCGCTCTCCGAGGCCAGCAGAAGCAGGGGATCCGCAATCCTCGGCGCCCCGGCGAGGAGCCCAGCTAGGGACGCAGTTTCCTAGGTCACTGCCCACCTGTCGAATAAGTCGAGTCGCGAGAGCAACCTCTCCGGGCTGGGCCTATCCTCTACTCCCCCGCTCCTGCAGCTGTGAATGGAACAGTCCCGCTGGGGGGATTGTGGGAGGCGCACGCGCGAGGGGTGGAGGGTGGGGGGGCCGGAGGAGGAGGAGGAGGAGGTGGCGGCGGCGGCGGCGGCGGCCGTGGCGGCGGTTGGTGGCCGT